>OY856412.1:1102284743-1102294743 GCA_963693085.1 Alisma plantago-aquatica | reverse complement strand
CACAGTAGATTAGGATATGCTAATTTTAAATATTTACAACACATGAAATCTTTAGGTTTACTAAAGGATATTGATGGTGTTGTTAATTTAAATAATAAATGTCAAATATGTACTGAAACTAAATCTACCAAGAAACTGTGTCCTCAAATTTCACATAGAAATTCTGAATTGCTCGATTTAATTCACACATTATTTTTGTAGATGATTTATCACGACATAAAAAATTATATTTACTACATTCAAAGGATGAAGCCTTTGGAATGTTTGTTAATTATAAAACAGAAGTAGAAAATCAACTCAATAAGAAAATAAAACATCTTCGCTCAGATAGGGGTGGTGAATATGATTGTTCTCCCTCTAATGAATTTTGTGCGAACCATGGTATTATACATGAATACACACCTCCATATTCACCTCAATCAAATGGTATTGCTGAACGTAAAAGTAGAACTCTAAAGGAGATGATGAATTCTATTTTAATCAATTTAGGAGCACCCAACAACTTGTGGGGGGAAGCGATTTTGTCATCTTGTTTTCTTCAAAATCGCATCCCTAGTAGGAAGACAAATAAGACACCATATGAATTATGGAAACGATATCCACCTAATTTGAAATACCTCAAAGTGTGGGGGTGTCTAGCTAAAGTCTTATTAACTGAGCCTAAGAAATGAAAATTGGGATCTAGAACCCTAGATGGTGTTTTTATAGGTTATGCTCAGAATAGTGTTGCATATAGATTCTTAGTTATTCGAAGTGGCAACAATGTTGTAGAACCTAATACAATTGTTGAATCTAAAAATGCTGAATTGTTTTAGCATATTTTTCCTATGAAAACTCCCATAGAAAGCTTACCTAATCCTTCAAATGAAATTTTAGAGAATATCCGAAGTACATCCAATTCTAATGATGTTTTAGAACCGGATGATATAGAACCTAGAAGATCCACTAGGATGAGGAAGGAAAAGAATCTTGGTGATGATTTCTATTCCTTTATAGTGGATAATGATCCTCAATCTTACAATGAAGCTATTAATTCAATTGATTCCTCTTTATGGAAGGAAGCAATTAATAGTGAGATTGAATCTATATTATCTAATCATACATGGGAATTAGTGGATCCTCCACCGGGTATTAAACCCATAGGAAGTAAATGGATATTTTAAAGAAAATTGAAAACATATGGGACTGTAGATAAATACAAAGCTCGTTTGGTTGCCAAGGGATATAAACAACAAAAGGATATTGACTATTTAAATACCTTTTCTCCTGTTACTAGAATCTCTTCGATCAGGATTTTAATTGCTTTGGCATCTATTAAGAAATTAATTATACACCAAATGGATGTTAAAATTGCTTTCTTGAATGGAGATTTAGATGAGGAAATTTATATGGATCAACTTGAAGGGTATGTAGTTTCGGGAAAAGAACATATGGTATGCAGACTAATCAAATCTCTTTATGGTGTGAAACAAGCACCTAAACAGTGGTATGAGAAATTTGATAAGGTCATTGTATAAAATGGATTCCATATAAATGAAGGAGACAAATGTATATATTCTAAAGTCGATAACCAAGGTTGTGTTATAATATGTCTCTATGTAGATGACATGCTTATTTTTGGCACTAATATTGATATAATAAATAGTACAAAAGGCTTCTTGGCTTCTAATTTTGACATGAAAGATATGGGTGAGGCAGATGTAATTTTTAGAATTAAACTTCTTAAAAATGATGATTGCATCATGATATCCCAAGAACACTATGTTGAGAAAATTCTCAATAAGTTTTTAATGTTTGATTGTAAGCCGGTAAGTACACCTTTTAATTCTAATTGCAATCTCAAGAAAAAAAAAGTAATAGTGTTCAACAAGTCAAATATGCACAAGTAATTGGAAGCCTGATGTACTTAATGAACTGTACTCGTCCAGATCTAGCATATGCAGTGGGGAGATTAAGTAGATATACTCAAAATCCTAATAAGGATCATTGGGATGCTCTACATAGGGTTTTAAGATACCTTAAAGGCACAATTAATCATTGATTGATTTTTTGTGGATCTCCAACTGTGCTAGAAGGATATTGTGATGCCAATTGGATTTCTGATTCAGATGAATTGAAATCTACAAGTGGTTGCATCTTAACTATGGGTGGAGGTGTTGTGTCTTGGAAATCCTCCAAGCAAATATGTATAGCTCATTCCACCATGGAATCTGATTTTATTGCCTTAGAAAAGGCTGGGACTGAAGCAGAATGGCTAAGACATGTTCTAATGGATCTTCCCATTTGGGAGAAACCTTCTCCACCAGTGTTTATACACTGTGATAATCAAGCTGCCATAGCAAGAGCTAAAAATAAAATTTATAATGGGAAAAGTAGACATATTCGTCTACGTCACAATATTGTGAGGCAACTTGTACGTGATAGCATAATCTCAATGGATTATGTTAAATCAGAATTAAACTTGGACGATCCTCTGACAAAGCCATTAAGTCAACTACTAGTGAGTGATACATCGAGGAGAATGGGACTATGCCCATACCAGAAGTCGAAGTGATGGACACCCAACCTTCATGAACGGTGATCCCGGGAAGAAGGTTCAATGGGAAAAACTAAGTCACTAGAGGACTCAACGTGTTGTAATAAATGTATCTCATTCTTATCATGTAAAAAACATTTTATAGTGATTCAGTTGAATATAATTCTTAATGGATTTCATAGCCATTAATGGTGGTGTATATATTGTAATATATGCTTGATGAAAGTCTAACTATATGAGTGTGGAGTGGGGCCGCTCCTGTTGAGATTTGGGTAGATCTCTAGAGCATTCATGAATTTTCCCAGTAGGCGCATGGCCTAAAGGCGCCAATCCGTATGATAGGTAATTGATTTTATGAATGTCATGTGATTAATGTACCACTAATCCGATAAGGAGTAATTGGTTCAAAAACATAGTTCCACCAATCTTCTACAGATTACATACATCTACTCTATGCTTTAGTTCAAAGAACTCAGTTCTACCAAAGCTTATGCATGTCATTTGTTTAAGTTCTTCCAGTGTTCAACTCAGTTTTTATATTGTTTCTTTTGAAATAGTGGGGGATTGTTATACTTCTTTGTTGTATTTCAAACCAAAAGGCAAAAGGTTTAGTCCCATATTGCTTGTGTTGGAGACTTTCCTCCTCCTTATACATGGACCCTTATCCATAGTACAATTGAGGAATGAAAGGGAATAGGCCCTACACACACGCATGGTGGGCCTTGCCAATGGGGTTTGGGCCGGCCCAGTCCGAAAACCCTTTAATCGGGTGCGTCGGCGCACGTAGCCTCCCATGCGCAGGGGGGTGCAAATCCGGCCTCCCGAAGCCCCTTGTGCGGGCTCGGCCCCGACTTGGTTTTGCCCTTCGGTTCATTGAACCATTTTTTAACCTGGGCCATTGCAATGCACGTGTTTGTTTGGCAGTTCCAAACCGCACCGCCTTTTGCAACCGAACGCATCCTTTCACGCTTCCTTTCCTGGTTATTTATGTTTGTTTTCCGCTATTGTTCGGTACAGATGAAAAACTTCTCTCGTTTCTTGTTCCTCTCTTCTCCTCCTCCTGCAGTCTGCCCACTGGAAGAATGATCATTTACCTTTCATCCGTCGATGTGACTGTGTGTGCACGCTTCACGTCGACACACATTGTTGGATCCTGGGAGAGTATCGCGTAGGAGACTACTGCACAGACGTTCGCCGTCGAGTACCGTGGAAATACTCTTAAGGACAGTGCATCTCACACACCTCAGTGATACTCTGGTATACTCTTTTATGTTTACGCCTTTTCATCGTAGTTTGTACCCTAGAAAATCAACAATATATATATATATACATATATATAGAGATATATATACATATACATATACATATATATACATACATATACAAATACATGCATATACATAAATATATATCTATATATATGTATACATATACATACATACATACACACACACACACACACACACACACACACATATATATATATATATATATATAGAGAGAGAGAGAGAGAGAGAGAGACTTCTGGAAGTCAAGTAATTATGGCTATTCCTACAATGGTCCCTAGTGGACAAGGTAGTAGAAATGAAACACCAGAACAACCATGTGCTAGATACTGGTCAGATCCTACCTTTAGAAGAAAACCTACTGATAGGAATAGATACGAAGGAATAAATTGGACATCTGATAGAAGACCAAGTAATATTATACTAGAAACCCCGGTAGATTACATGAACCAAGAATATATTAGTGCAAATGGAATATATTTAAACTTAAACTGTGTCACATATTTATCAATAACATCACAATGTTTTGATATTGAAACAGCATCAAGATTTTGTCATTTAACTTTCCAAGGAATCATAGCAAATTGGTGGAAATGATTAACTGATAACGATAAAGAAGCAGTAAAAGGAACAAGAACCACATTAGCTGAAGTGGTAAATAACTATGAAAATGAATTACGAAGAGAATTTCTAGGAGAAACATGGAATGTAAATAGAGATGTAGAAAAAGAAAAAGAAAAAATATAATCTAAAATTATGTGACATGTGTCAAATATATGAATATATATGTAAATTTTAGGAATACTTTTATAAAATATATGATAGGACAGAGAAAATGTTACCAGTAAAAGTCTACTAAATTTGTTTTATACAAAAGTACCTGACCGTTGGGGATTTAAAGCAATGCAATTATATGCTAAATATATTGGACAATGAGCAGACACATTAGTAGGACGAATAAAATTTCTAAAAATAAAATTAGAAGAATGGTGTGTTGAAGCTACACTAAGCAGAAAAACAAATAAAGTGGTAAAACAGGGACTTTGTTTTTCACAATTGACCCATACAATAACTATAGGATGCGAGCCAATGAGGTATAATAGAAGGAATAAATATAAGTTTAAAAAGAGAAAAAGGTTTGGATTTAAACCAAAATCAAAACAAAAATATTACAAAAGAAAGAAAATGATAATAAAAAGAATCCAAAAGAGTGAAAATGTTTTATATGCCAAGAAACAAAGCACTATGCAAATAAATTCCCAAAAAGAGGATCTAACAAAATTAACCAAAAACAATTCGAAGAAAATATAGAATAACTTTCTGAAATAGAGAACATTCAAGAAATGTGTTCAAATAATAGACGATGAACAATTAGATGGATCAATCTATTATTTCTCAGACACAGAATCAGACTGAAGAAGAAATAATAGAAGAATATCAAGAAGAAGCAGGAAATTTCTTACAAGAAGTATTAATAGATAGAAAATTATTCAATCGAATAAGAAACACTGAATTAAAATTAGAAAATTCTGATGGATTTAGAAAATCTCTCTTTGAAAAAATTACTCAAGGAAAACATATTTTCAATTATGGAATAACTAATAGAGAAATGCCTATGCAAATAGAACACACTAGAAATAGAATAAATATACCTTTACTTCGGAAAGAAGACCTGATGAGAAAAATGGAAAAAATAAAAGATAGATCTAAAATAGGATGGATTCACATAGGAGCTATTCAAATGATGATAAAAGCAACCTTTAGAGAAGGAATAGATTCACCCATATATGTTGTATTAATGGATAATAGAATTAATGATAGAAGAGATGCTACGTTAGGAATATTACAAGGAAATCTTAGTCATCAAAAACTAATCTTTAATATTTATCCAAAGATAAGTGTAAACATTAAAGATAATAATATAAACAGAACTTTAAGTCTAATACAAGATTTTCAATGAATGGAATTCATGAAAAAGGATCCATTCCTTATTCAATAACATATATAATAAGCTATGCTATTAGCAACACACATCACTCTGAAAAATTTGAAGATAAACATATTATAATGCTTCCTAATATATTTAAAGATCTAGAAAAATTACAAAGCCAGACATATTTCAGAAATAGAGATACCAGAAAATATAAATATAGATGTCTTAGAAAAACCCTTGGTAACATATAATAAAATTCCAAGAAGATTACGTTATGAAGGAAATCTGTTACTATTAACCAATGGAGATAGAATAGAAGAAGCTAGAGCAAGCATAGATAGATATAATGGAAAACTAAGACCAATACTAAGAAATTTGCAAAGAACAACAAGTCTAAGAATTCTAGTAGATAATACAAATGCTAGAAACTACAAATTATATGGAAAATATTTCAATCGACAAGAATGTAATATGACTACAATATTAGTAGATTCAGGAGCATGAGCTTCATTTATCCAACAAGGAATGATACCTTATATAGAAAAAATACCCATAGGATTATCTGGGGAGGATTAGCCCGGATGGTGCGGCTCGCAAGCCCCTTGCGTGGGGGCACGGGTTCGACTCCCAGCTATCCTCCGAAGTGAATTGCCCATAGCATCGGCTGGCCAACGATGTGACTACTTGGTGTGCAGCCCATACGGGCTGGGGGTCCACCCGGGGGTTTACGCTTCCAGCGGGGGTCACAAAGTGGCGCTTGTACGGGAGTGGTTCCCTCGTCATAAAAAAAAATACCCATAGGATCACCTTATGCATATACAAATTTTGATGGACAAGAATATGAAATTACACATCAAGACATTGTTCCAACTGAAATACACGATATAAAAATTGACATAACACTCTATGTACAATCAAATAGTCGTAATGATGACATAAAAATAATATTAGGAAGGAGTGCACTACAACAAATGGAACCATTTTCACTACAAAGTGAAGGACTATATATTACACATAATAACCAAGAGTACTTTTGGAAAAAGGAGAATGACTAGTATATATAGTGTCTATATAGGAGCAGAAATTGTATACGAAGAATATAAAATAGAACATTTCCAAGCATTCCTAGATACAGGTGTAGGGACTTGCATTGCCTGAAGACAATGCTTTCCTAAAAAATATTTTATAAGACTACCTATATTATATGGAAAAGATTTTATAGGAAAAATACATGTGCTAACCCATGGAGTTAGAAAACCTAAAATTATTTTAGGAAATTATATAGTTACATGTCCACCATTTTATACTCCTGAATATGCACAACAAGACATATTACTAGGAAATAATTTTACACAAAAATTTAAACTATATATACAACACCAACATTATATTCAACTATTGACCCCTTGTGACCATTGGATTACAGTAAAAAGAGTTCAAAAAGCCTATAAAAGAGATAAATTTAATTTCCACAGCAACATGGTGATTATAATACAAATAAACAACCAATAAAAGGACGAATTATTACACAATTCTATATATAAGATATTGAAGCATTATTTGCAAAGAACTATAGTGATAATCCATTAGCCCTCTGGAATATTAGCCAAGAATGGGCTACAATAGAACTAATTGACAATACTAAAATAATCAGAGTAAAACCTATGAGATATAATCTTGTTGACATCGAATAATTTAGAACCCAATTACAGAAATTAGAAACATCACAATTAATACAAAAATCAAAAAGCCCTTATTCTAGTCCAACATTCATGGTAAGAAACTATGCAGAAATTAAAAGAGGAAAAGCTAGAATGGTAGTCAATTACAAATAACTAAATCAACATACCAAGTTCGATGAATATTTTCTTCCACACAAAGAGACTTTAATAAATATGATAAGAGGAAAAAACATTTATTTAAAATTTGATTGCAAATCAGGATTTTATCAAATAAGACTAGATGGAAAAAGTATATCATTGACATCATTCAACACTCCACAAGGACATTATGAATGGATCGTAATGCCTTTCAGATTAAAAAATGTTCCACAAATATACCAAAGAAGAATGTATAAGGTATTCAAACCTTATAATTCCTTTTGTCTAGTATACGTAGATGATATCCGTATAGCTAGTAAAAGTGAAGAAAAACATTACAAACATCTGCAAATATTTTCCCTTCTTTGCCAAAAGGCAGGAATAGTATTATCTAAGAAGAAAACAAAAATCTGTTAAACTAAAATAGAATTCTTAGGATTAAAATTAGACTCAAGAGGAATAGAATTGCAGGAACATATTATAGAGAAAATCGTTATGTTCCCAGACAAAATAGAAGACAAAAAACAACTTCAAAGATTTTTAAGATGCCTAAATTATGCAGAAAAATTTATCAAAAACCTGACACATTAAGAAATCCCTTACAAAAACTATTAAAGAAAAATTATATATTCATTATAATGGAAGAACTTATAAATCATGTTAGGTTTATAAAAGAAAATGCAAAAATCTACCAAGATTAGATCTCCCTTTAGAAGGAGATGACTTAATAATAGAAACTGACGCCTTTGAAGAATTTTGGGGAGGAGTCTTAAAGAAAAAAGATGAACAAAAAGAAAAATATGAAGATATACATCTGGAATGTTTACAGAAACAGAAAAAAGGTATCACTCTAATGAGAAAGAATTACTACCACTAAAAAAGAGAATTAAAAAGTTCTCTTATTTCTTGTTACCTAAAAAATTCTTAGCACGAGTAGATAATACCCAGGTAAAAGCTTTCATTAAAAACAATCTACCATCTACACTAGAATATAAACGATTAAGCCGATGGCAGACATTTTTTGCAGAGTATATTTTTGACATAGAAGTTATTAAAGGTGAAAATAACTTTCTTGCAAATTTTTTATCTAGAGAATACAATGGAGCAAGTTGAAAAGAAACTTGTAGAATTAGAAGCTCGATTACAATGTCATTGTAATCTGTTATAAGACAATTACATAGAATTAATTGAAATGATTCAAAAATAGGATAAAATTATTGACAATATAGAAGAAAGCAAACAAGATATTGCAGGAATTATTGTAGATCTAAATTGCTTCAGAAGAGAAATACAATAGAAAGGATTAGAAACAACACGAATGGATAAAGTAACAGGTAAAATACCAATTAATATATCCCTCCAAGTTTCTGATTCAATCAGTAGTAAAAAAAACTACTGACAATACTAGCCTAATGGCAAGAGAAAGCAGTTTTAAAACTGCTAAGACCAACTTTACAGCTGAAAATATTATCTCTTCAGAGAAAGAAAGCCAAACGACAAGAAACAGTTTCCAAACTGCAATCTCTTCAGAAAACAGCTCCCGCTTAACTACGGAAAATACAATCTCTTTGGAGAAAGAACCCCGCAATATAGCGGATAAAATAAAATTGATGTCTGAAAGAATATTTAAATTCAAGGTATCTTAGAGTGAGTAGGATTGTGATATGCAATTGAACCTCACAGATTTCTTAACAAAAAGTGAAGATGAATACATATCTCTATTAGAGATTGTTTACCATCTCAAAACAACAGAGACTTGTGTTCCAGATCACACAAGAATTTATCCCAGAATCAATTTTGATAAAGGAGCTGATCCAAGAATTATTAAAGATTGTTTCAGAATCAGAGCAGAAAATTTAATATATTTGAGCCATGACCTCAGAGAAATTTAAGGGCTGCCCCAAGAAATTATCAAAGCAGTCAGAGAATTTAAGAGAAATAGCCCACTAGTAAAACCTACTAGTGAAATTTATATTAAGATTTTCTCACGATTCAAAGATTTAGAAAAATAAAAGAAGTTTAATCCAGTACATTGCATTCAAATCAGAGTACTTTCCCCAGAATATGTCAAGGAAATAGAAACAAGTTTCTGAAAAGAATTTGAAGGAAATAAAGTCGACAAAGAATTTGTTGAAGTCAGAAGAGCTCTGGGACTAAAAGTTCATTTCCAAGTATTAGAAAAATTAATCAACCAGAACCGAAGCTGGCTACATAAAGCCTCATACAATATAATTATTCTTTCTAATACAAGAAAAACTAACATATCAATAAAAATTAATTTAGAAAGGTTTCTAAAAAAGATAGAAACTGGACAAATAAAATCAAGCTACAAATGCCCACAAGTGTTTTGCCATCTCAGAAAACATGAAGGACGGATATGACCGGTGTGTCAAGATAAGATGGAAAATGATAGTCAAAGTAGCAG
>OY856412.1:1102177243-1102279743 GCA_963693085.1 Alisma plantago-aquatica | reverse complement strand
AGGTAGCATTTGTAATGAGACAATCCAAATTTGTAATGAGATGACCGAAATTGTAAAACAAAGACTCGTTTTGTATTACAACGCTGTTACAGTAATAAATATGTATTTATTACTGTAACAACGTTGTAATACAAAACGAGTTTTTGTATTACAATTTCGGTTGTCTCATTACAAATTTGGTTGTCTCATTACATATATGTGTCATCCCATTACAAAATTGATGCACGGGTAGTGAATCTTAGTTACCCGCACGGGTAGCGAAGATATACCCTATATATATATATATATATATATATATATATATATATATATATATATATATATATATATATATATATATATATATATATATATATATAGGTGTTCATTCGTTGTGCGCGCGGGTAACTTGGATTTTTGCTACCCTGCAGCCAAAAAAGTAACTCTCCTACACAAAAAAGTAAGTTTGTTGTCAAAAAAGTAACTATGGTGGCCAAAAAAGTAACTCTGCTGGCCAAAAAAGTAACTTTGTACAAAATATACAACAGATATATATAAGGACGAGTTTTTTGATTTTAGAGGGGCAAATGATATTATTTTTGGCCAAAATTTTTTGGAGAGCTAGACAAAATAGTCCTCTACAATTGCAAAAAATTTTTTTTTGAAAAAAAGTGATGGGAAGGGTGGGCAGGTAGCTACCCGCGCGGGAAATAAATATGGGCCATATATATATATATATATATATATATATATATATATATACACACACACATATATATAATACATATAATGTATATATGTATATATATATAATGTATATAGGTGTATATATAATATAATATATATATGTATATATACATATATCTATGTATATATATGTATATGTATATATATACATATATAAATATATATATATATATATATATATATATATATATATATATATATATATACATATATGTATATACATATATGTATATATATACATATATATACACATATATATACATTTCTTGACTTCAATTAATCACATTTTAATCTATTTTAAGAAACAAAATTAAGTTTGATAAGAACATCAAAAGTACACCTAAGGTTAGGACATTTTGATTATATACTCAGATTAGAGTATATATATATATATATATATATATATATATATATATATATATATATACATATATATACATATACACGTATATGTATACATATATACATATATATATATATATATATATATATATATATATATATATATACATATATACATATATATATATACATACACATATACATATATATATACATACCTATATATATATACATACATATAGCCGGTAAGGGAATAGCCTGGTTGGCGAATTCCGCTGGTCCCCAATGAAGGGACCCTGGTTCGAAACCACACGGAGCCCGGGTCCCTTCATTGGGGACCAGCGGAATTCGCCAACCAGGCTATTCCCTTACCGGCTATATGTATGTATATATATACGTATGTATATATATGTATATATGTATATATATATGTGTATATATATATATGTATATATATATACATATATATATACATATATACATATATATATACACATACCTATATATATATACATACATATAGCCGGTAAGGGAATAGCCTGGTTGGCGAATTCCGCTGGTCCCCAATGAAAGGACCCGGGTTCGAAACCACACGGAGAAGCATCTCTTGATTTATCACCCTCCCGGGCGTCCGGCCTCCACCACGGGTTATTAGAGAGGGGGGGGGGAGAAATCTTTCTCTTAATCCCATAGATACATATATATATCGGGCATCCGGCCTCCGCCACGGGTTATAGGAGAGGGGGAGAGAAATCTTTCTTTCTTAATCCCATATATATATATATATATATATATATATATATATATATATATATATATATATATATATATATATATATATATATATATATATATATATATATATATATATATATATATATATATATATACTACTACTACTACTATAAAAAGAGCGAGTTTGATGTTGCACTCTCCTTGATTCACTCTTTTTTTTTTTTAAGGAATTTTATTTCTACAAATATTTATTCTCACACTCTCCTATTAACTTTTATTATCTTTAATTCTGCATTTCTCTCTCCATCCCACGGAAACGGTTCCTTCATTTTCTCCTTTCAAACAACCAACACAAATATCTTTTACCGTAGGGACCCTTTCACGAACGAGTCATCTCCTCGTACATTTCCAACAAATTTTATATGTCATGTGCATGTACACGTGTGCGTTCACAATCACACACACACACACACACGTGTGCGTTCACTATCACATACACACACACACACACACACACTGTTCTACTCATCTAAACGTAATTACTTGTTTCCGTCTAACAAGTTACATAAAACTATTGGACTCTCGATCTGAATCAACTTGTCCCGTGAAGATAATTAGTATTTTGTATTTATTTTCTATTTATCTTAGCCTATCTCCTAAAGGATCTAGCTTCAAGTTCTCTTTTCTTTCAACAGATGACCCTGCTTCAGCGGCTGCTAAGTTTTCTTTACTTTTAGCAGACGACTACGATTCCAAAGCTTGCAATCTATAAGAATCATTGTTGCTCAAAGCTGGTAGTTGTGATTGTTGCTTGCATCAGCCATCAAAGAAATCTGATGTTGCATCTTCGATCTCTTTTCCACGCTTCACGGGCCACTAGGTTTTCTTTTCTTTCAGTCGGCGACCACGACTGTAGAGTTTTCTATGTATCATCAGTTCTTGCGTCTACCATAGAAATCGAGTGTCTTAGTTGGAAGCTTCTACCTAGAAGTTGTACTTGCATTGGCCGTAATCTTGGCTCTCGTCAACAATATATTTTCCTTTGCTAAAGACGTTATTATATTTGTCCATCCGTCTATGTTATTAAGCAGCAGTTCTCATACCCCTCTGTTCCGGTCAAAAGGTAATCTTGTTTCGTATATATTTCTTGTTTATCTATATGTATTTTCAAGGACCACGCTTCAGCAAAGCACTAGATACTCTATTCTTTTAGCTTATGGTCACACTTCTGAAATTTCTATTTCTCATCATTCCTTGCCTCACCCACCTAGGATGTTGATGTTGTCTTCTATGTCTTCGATGATACTTCTTACCTACCATATTGACTTTTGCTTAATCGTGAACATGTTGTTATAATACAGAGACACCATTGTCAACAATAACACACTAATAGTGGGCGCAATGAGATGTTTTGAACATAGAAACGAACATAATTCTCGAATCTCAAGAGGGGTATACCTTATATCCCATTCGTATGGGTTATATTTTTGTTTAAAGATATAAATTGTGTAGAATTATAAATTAAAAAACATAGTGCATGAGGATCATATCCAACTTTCCCAAACACTAGATTATGAGTATTATAACTGATAGCTTTTTTGTAATCTTCTGATGAACAAAAATATAAATCATTTAAGTATTTTACATTGAAATAGAAGACAAGCGGGAATAAGCTGTGCCGCTAGTCCTTTTTGAAAAGTTTCCTCCCCTTGCCATATTTTTGATTCAGATGATGAGACCGAATTGCATATAGAAGTGTGCAGAAGGCTTTTGTATGACTAAGTTACCAAGCTATATACTATGCCAAGCATGTCTCTTACTATTTGTGCCTACCAACTATCATAAAGAAGCTAAATGACGCTAATAGGAGCCTCGACTGAAAAACTACTGTTCACTTCTTCTCTAGGCCACTAAAACTAGCTAAACAATGGGGTCTCTGATCTTCTTGTAATGACATTTTCTACCTCATATTATCGTGGCAATGTTCCAC
Organism: Alisma plantago-aquatica; assembly: GCA_963693085.1. NCBI lineage: Eukaryota > Viridiplantae > Streptophyta > Magnoliopsida > Alismatales > Alismataceae > Alisma > Alisma plantago-aquatica. The sequence goes on along the minus strand of OY856412.1, from coordinate 1,102,275,950 downwards.
TATGTATATACAATCAATTTGACAATATTTCCATCAATATAGATAAGAAAATGTGTTGTGTTGACCTGACCAAGCCTCTCTTCGACCAATAATCTCATTTTGGGTTCAAATTGTGTGGTACTTCTAATTGGCGATAGAACAACTTCTTGAGCTCGGTGCTTTATTGGCATGAAAGTATTGGTAAGGGCATCATCTTATATGATTACATTGGGACAATTACATTGAGGATAATTATATGAATACATTGGTCAAGGGTAATTGTACTCCACTTTGCCTATGTTTCTCCATGGAGGCTTTCTATCGCAGAAAATAAGAGTTCTTGTGTGACACTGATAATTGGTGCTTGAACTCACTGAGAATTCTTTGTGAAGCAATATATTTTTCAAATGAACCTTTGAGTCCTATTTATTTACAACAAGAGGTATTGTCCAGACCTCATGGTGATTTATCTTCCTTAGATGAGGATTACGCAGTCCTTTGTTTGATTTTTCATTTGTCTTCTACGGTGCTAATTCGAGAAATACAACAGTTTGTCTTAAAGAATTAATGTTCTAACACTTTTCTACTTGTGAACTCCAGAGGAAATAGTTAACATATAGATATAATAACACATGTATTACATCTTAAAAGAAGTTAAGCTAATATATTACTTTTAAACAAATAATGACAGTATATTTAAGAATACTCTACTATATCATGTAAAACAAAAGGCCTTCTCTTTATTCAAAATTGGCATACATGATCCACAAAACAATCCAACATGAATGACCAATATTGTATGCATTGATGGTTATCATTGATTCATTGGTGTACTAGCATACAAAACCCTTATTCGAAGCTTCATTCTTATTCAAAATGACATGAAATTAAAGAAGTACAAAATTTCCATATCAAATCTAACCTTATGAACATTTTGATAAATTAAAACAGGGATAACAATACAAGACATGTAAATATATTTAATTTGAATGACATGTAATTACAAGATGGAGGCTAAAAATCAACTTATAAGGAAAATAGATATTTAGTTTTCAAAGATAGTTTTTAAGATTTAAAGTTGAACATGCATCAACCCGAAGATAACTCCATGTTGAAGGTAAAGCAAAATGGAACATTATGTGAACAATGAAAGCAAATAAAAAATGAAAACTTATATATTGTAATTACTCTCATCATTTAATCTAATTAATGTGCTGTAATTAATTATTTTTAACTTTTCTTGTAATAACATGTGTATGAACATCATAACTTGTTAAAAAACAACATGACGTTATATTATTACGTGCATAACATGCACAATTACTAGTATATATATGTGTATGTATGTACGTATATACACACACACACACACACATATATATATATATATATATATATATATATATATATATATATATATATATATATATATATATATGTATATATATGTATATATATGTATGTATATATGTATATATATATATATATGTATATATGTATGTATATGTATGTATTAAATATGTATGTATATATGTATATATATATATATATATATACATATATATATACATATATATATATATATATATACCAGTAAATGCACGTGCTTTGCACGTTACTATTATGTGTTATCAATTTGTTAAGCTAATGAGAAATTTCTTTTAAAAGTCATAAAACTCTTACAAGATGTTTATATAGAAAAGACTTGGTTGTTAAATGAGTTATTTCTAGTGCCATACAATTCTAGATGTTATTCGTACTTTCTTTTCAGTAAGTCATTTCTAGTGCCATACAATTCCAGATGTTGTTCATACTTTCTTTTCAGTAAGTCATTTCTAGTGCCATACAATTCTAGATGTTGTTCGTACTTTCTTTTCAGTCTTGTTGTGCAACATGTCTTATATTGTTCCTATGTGATTTTTATGATTTGGTCTATGAGAAAATATTGTGATGAAAGGGCCATATTTAATTGTAATAAAGCATGTCTAAAGTAGATGAGTAGATCTATGATTTTTTTATGAACTTACACAGATTTGGAGAGTAAATTATTGCAACATCTTAATGTATGTTTATCTATTTTTGTTTCATATTATAAACAAGCATTGCATGTTTTCATCGTACCATTAGATATATGCAAAAAGAACTAATTATCCATTGTGTTTTTTATAACTTATCTTAAAATATATTAATAATAACAATTGTTTAGGGATTTATTTAGGTATTCATTTGGAGAAACTTTAATTTTTTACATGGTCTTTTGATATTATAATATTGAACTAATTTAAAAATTTTGAGACCAAAAGGAACAAATTCATCATAGTAATCATCTTTTTATTTGATAATCATTATGCACAAGGTAATTATTCATAAATAAAATGAAATTTACTTATGTGATCTATTAAGAAATCCATATATACACACACACACACACACACATATATATATATATATATATATATATATATATATATATAAACATACTAAAATGTAATGTTAAATTATATAAATAGGTAAAAGGTTGTGCACCAAACTACATTTTTCCTATAAACATGCTACATATCGAATCATGTAAATGTTGCTTATAAATTTATCTATAAAGATACAATCAATATAACAATTATTACATGTAATGAGGAAGTGACCAAACCATTAGAAAGGTGAAATTAAGATTTCTTAGAATGTTTACAGTGATGCTTCTCAAACAATGTAAAAGCAAGAATGACTAAAATCATCAAATATGTTGCACACTTATTATTGATGAATGGCACTTGTGCTCTGTACGCATAATATTGAAGAAGGAAACTATATAACCAAGATGTTTTGTAGGACACAATTTTAAGCTTCTAATAAAATTAAATATTCATCAATTTGAGAAGGGTGTTGTTCATTATTGGTGGCATAAAGACAATTGAAGAAACAAGTTCATTTAATTTTTATTTTACCACTAAATTTTAATTTTTAAAAATTTGAGAATGATGATTTATGCAACAGTAATGCAGGAAGAAGGAAATGTAATTCTTTTAACTTTGGCTGCCAAAATTATTAGAATTTGCATTGTTATTATCGTATTATACATAAATCGAAAATTCTCCTTTCATCATTTCTTATTAGATTATTAATTTATTTTTGGTTGAAGCTTAATGCATTAAAATTTACCTTTTCCTTGTACAAAATTAGTACTTATATGGATAGGCATACATATTTCAAACTTCTTTTTCTTGTATAGGCTATATAGAGACTTAAAGTTAGTGTTGACGCAAATTATTTTTTATCCCCGCCTTAGTGACATAGCGCCCATGTCTATATATCCATCTTTCTTATTGCAACTATAATAAGATGTTGGGTACAAGTGCTTGTTAATATAATATCGTGTATAGTACTCTATTCCAAGAATAAAGTATATTTAAGAGGAAAAGATGTGAGAAAATAAAAAGAACAATACCCTTAAAATGAATTTGTACTTGGTCAAACTTGTAAATTTTATGAGACGAGAAATAAATGATCATTTCAATACTTACTATATTTTTTCCTACATTATTTTGAAATAAATGAATACATTCCATAGGATTTAGAATTGTGACCATTCATGATACACATTCCTTGTGGGACACAATTTGCATGGAAAGGTGGATATCACTAACTCCAACCAGAGTAGACTCACGACCAAGTTTGTGCATGTGAACTCACATATGTAATAGATAACCTCACCTCATGTACCTACTAATCAATTTTAGGATTGGAATTTTAATCAGTTCAAAACATGGTAAAGGAATAAAGAGAGTGTTAGACTATGGTCTAACATAAAACTATTTGAACTTAATCATAGAATAAGATTATTATGAGGATGAGGTGCACAGATTGGGAGGTTTGGATCCTTGAAGGTGATGATAGGTGAGTTAATATATATGTGAAAGTGGACACTTTCTTTCGATGATAAATGACTAATGTGACAATATCATCTCTCTCTCATATTGATGATAGTATGAGGTAATAAAATATGAAAAACCATTTTATTTTCATAAAGAACGGACTTTACTCCTTGTGGATAGTGATCATATCTAGAAGGAAGACCATTGGTTACATTATAGTAAATATAAAGAGAATACTAATAGGGAAATACAAATAAAGGTCCCATGATCATAAACTATGTGCGATATTATGCATTAGAAAAAGGAGTTCATTGTTAGGGAATATAATGAGAAGCCTAGAATTAGGTATATCTTCAACATTGTATAGGAATACACATGTGTTTCATAAAGTCTATGTCTATCTTTTAATATATGATAATGGATCTATGGTCATAAATAACTCTTCATTAAAGTAGAATTAAACAATAATCCATATAATATTGGCATACATGACACTGTTGCAAAACAAATTTCACAATAAATTGTGTGCAAATGTTCATGATAAAGAAAAACAAATTTATGTTTTACATAAGTTGGACGAGTGATACAAATATATTATTTTTAGTATAGTCAATAACTTTCTAGGTTTTCAAAGTTTGAGGTTGTCATAAATATGGAATCAGGGAGTGAATGATTTACAACCCCTATCTCCCACATCATGTATTGTGGTAAGTCAGAGAATGCTTATTTCTATGATGTGAACTTGAATTGCTTCATCGGGGACCACTAAAACTCACCAACCACACAATTCCTTGCTTAAATGGTATCATAAATTGGGGAATGTTTGTTCATGCGGTTGCATACCTATATGAACCCCGTTGAAGTCAAACATGGAATGAAAATAGAAAAGAATGGAAGGAATACCAACTAAAAGCATGGAAGTCAAATAATAAAGAACTAATCACATGAAACAATCAATCTCTAGTAAGAGTTGTAATACATGCACTTCTTTTCCAGTATTCTTCCTGCGTAACATAAAAGTGGCTCTAAATTTACATGGCTGCACCCTCAACAACTTTTCATATATGGGTGTGTAGGAAAACATGTGCATTCCTTAAGACATATCACACCCTATTAAGAGTCCAACAATAAGATAATGGAATGAATAAAACTCAGAATAGTACAACATATTGGGCACCTCATGAAATGAGAGTGGTAAGAAAAGCAACACTTATACTAAATGATCTTTTTTTGAAACATCTCCTTTTTTTAATCAAGATGCCTTATTTGCGGATATAAAATATCACATTATTGGCATACAAATGATGATACCAAAATGTAACTTAAGAAATGCTCAAATGACAAAAAAACTAACTTCACGTATTATGGATAACTACCACATCATGAATAAAGTAGCAACATATATTCATTGGTTGAATAAAGATATGAATCTTTCATAAACATTTATTTAAGAAAACAGAAAATATTTATCTAGGGGACTATAACCAAAGGCAGTTCATATGGGGGGAACTATGTTAAATAATATTGACAACAATTCAAGTTCAATTAGAATATATCAACTTCACTTCACTTAGTTAGGCAACATGTCAATCTTAAGGGTCAAAGTGAATTGTTTTGTTATACTAAGGAGTATCAAATAGTTAGATATTTTCCTATAAAAAATCTAGAAGATCGGAGGCACAATAAAAATTTTCTATATGTTAAATAGTTCTCTTCCTAGTATAAACATGGATATCAAATATAGAATTTAAGTACACCATGCAGCTAATTCTCAATAGTGTTGTGAAAATTAAATACCTTTTGTAAAAAAGTAAGAAGTTTATAAGAATATTTTTTATTACAAAAATTAGAAATTGTAAGTACTGACTATGTTTTTTCTAGATTTCCTACTAAAATCCATTACCTAAACATGATAACTGGGCTAACCTTTGCATTTATCCAAAAGAAACTATAACCATATAAATATACACAACAATGATCTTGTAGTACTATGCAGCTACTTCAGTTTTTACCATCAATCAATTCTAAGACAAGAAGTTGATAATAGAAGGACGAAATAAAAAATACTCTTGTTGTATTCTGAAATTAGAAAAGAATTATGTCTTGCAAATAATATGTTGTTGCATTTTTAAATGTGATATGTTACATTAGTTTGTGAAATGTTTAATAACAACTTCACATAATTTATTTTACTTATGTTAGGGTTTCCTTCAGTTATATGTACTTCATGATTGCTTCCAAGTTAGCATGACTATTATATTTTTTCAACAATATTTTGTCATATTACCTTCTTTTGATTTTAGTCATCAAATATTTATAAATTGATGATGTATAAGTGTACAAGTTTATGTCCCTTTCTTAAAATGAGATTCATTTTATTAAAAATGCATATAATTATTTCTAAGTTAACTTTTTATGGACTACATAGGCTAGTTGGAGTTTCTTACTTCCATGTAGTCCTCTTGAGGCAGAAAATGAAGATAATAGATGGACTATCTAATCTTATTCCGTTTCCAATGAGTGTCATGTTATTTCTTTATGTGGTTTAATGGATAGATTGATAGTCAACTACCAAGATCCTTGAAGAAGTTCATTTATTGTTTAATAAGCGTTAAAATATTTACAATTTGTAGAAATAACATCAGTTTTTGGATGTGATGAAAATGCTTTAATTATTGTGCTAAATACTCTCTGACATTTCTTCAATTTATAACTATAATCCTTTATATTTCCTTTTTGTTACAAATGTGCAATTTTTTACAACTTGAGCTTTGCTACTATTAAGACCACTTTACTAGCTTTTCTTTTCACATACACAATGCAACAATTTCAATGGCAATTATTATAACTGAATAGAAAACTCAAGTAGATTTGAACACCTTATAGTACACATTTTAATAGAATCACTTTTCATAGTTAGTGTATGCAACATATATATATAATACTTTAGAATGAGCATTAGAGAAAATAAATTTTATTATCACAACATATTTGAAATATCAAAAATTATATAACTCATTTTGGGAGTTGTATACTTTATGTAGTATTTTATTCTTTATTTATCACAGAGGGGTTTCTACCTTGTATTGTCAAAGAAAAAAAAATAGTATACTCCTCTCCTATAACACCAGTGAGTCTAACTCATTACCTGTGCTAAAATTAGTGACATGTTTAATTAGTTAAGTTAGCTACTAAGCATTGGGGGCCAAACATTTAGAAAATATAGAACGTTCACTCCTTTATGAATAGTACATTGCGTAGCTAATATATAATATTTTTATGCTAGCACGTTGCTCGGTAGTGAATTGTGAAGACCTATTTGTAGACCTCAATATAGGATTGAGAAACTAATATTAATTTGTGTGTATGTAGATAGAATTACCCGATTTACATTTTTGTTTATCTACTTTGCATTTTCCACCTATCAATGCATCTTATCCCCATAGACAAAAATATAAATGTCTGGGCAATCTTAAATGTTGCATACACTTTTAAAAAAATAGATAAATAAAATTATTGTATACTACGTGGTTGGAAGACATGTAAGATAGTTGGAGGTTAACCAAAAACTAATTTTTTATCAGTAGTTAAAATTCCCTTGTGGAAATCAGTTGGTCGATCCACGAGTTACTTTACGTAGCATTATTGGGCGGCATGCTTCACATGATCATCACTTTTAATTGTATATACACACCACATCTGTAAATAGTGGGGAATTGGAAAGACAACATATTTTCTAAAGGTTTGGACGGAAATCTGTATTCAAAATCTTGAAAAAGAACTGAAGAAAACGACTTAAAGAAGACGTTTACAAAAGTATATACAATCATGTTGGTTGATACAAAGCCATCTCTTGTTAATACTAATATATGGAGCCAATGAGTACTTTAGTTGTTGGAATTTTTAGGCAAACCTACTGAGAAACATAGTTACTATATATGGTCAGCACATTAGAAAAAATGTAAGATCATCAAACGCAAATGGAACACCATCATTTAGATTTTCATATGTATTGAACTAATCATGTTATCGTAATATAATAAATAAATAGTTGCATGTGTTAGATACTTAAATTTGATGATATCAATTAAATTATTAGTGTCATGATTACCTTCTCATGTAGATGTTAGCACCTTGATAAAACACTCACATAAGAGTTTAGAGACAATGCTTGTGACGTCCCCCAATTTCTATATACTTTCCATAGTGACATTCATAGATATGCGTGCACTCATATCTATAGATGTCAAAAGGGAAAATATAAGAGATTAAGGTAGTCAACTAAAAATAGAGATTTAGCCAAGATCTAGTAATGCCACATGAACATTCATTCATCTAGATAAAATAAAGTCATTACATATGGAGAGAAAATATTGTTCTAGAGAAAGTTAACTTTATTACATAGGATCTCAATCATCCTCAACATCAACTAGGAAAGAAATGAACTAACATCTAGTAAGAAATAAGAGAAGTGGAATAGATTTATATAATATATCCTCCATGCTTATAATTTGTGCCTTCAGGTACTTTGAGCATGTGTTACATTTTGTTTGTCAATTGTTCCATGTACCTAGAAAATGTGAGAAACCAAACATCAGTAGAGCTGGTACGTGGTAAAAGTTACACTAATAAGGTTGCATAAAGGAAAATATTTGAACAAGAAGAAAAGAGAGATAAAACCATTTCTTAAGATGAAAATCAGGTAAACATCCTTTTTATTACAATTATTTTGATGCGGTTATACTACACATATTGCAATTGACTTACATCTAGGGTGGGCAATATAATATCCTCATACATCTAACATGGGCCAAGGAAACATACATCCATGTTAGGCAACATACATCCACACCAGGCTATGTGCTCTAGTAGCTACAACCCATCATAACCATTTATGTTACATTAGGTTTGGCGAAGTATAACTCATACTAGTTCAACCAAGCAAACATATGCAATTACGAGCATTCAAGGTATTACATATCCTAGTCAACTAGAAATCTATTTTTATACTTATAAGACCACGTACCTACTTGTTCAAATCAGATGTCCAAGAATTTAGAATCAACAAGAGATAAGTCACCCTACACAGAAAGCAATGGTATAATATTACAATTGGTCCATGTGACCAAGGCTAATATATGTCCTTAGTTATTATTCCTTTTTATGTTATCTTAATCCAGATCAGGGATTTCCCATATTTTAATTGAGTTTAGAGATATTATTTGGTCTGATCCATCATTAATTAGTTTGCTTAAAAGATAGCATTTAATTAATCAATTAGAAAATTTCCATAGACTAGGGTTTATAAGATGGTTGGATAAAAGGGAAAAAGCAACCCTAAACATATTAACCATTCATAACATCAGGGTTCATTTTAAAGATTCAGACTAATCATAATCACTAATTATCATCTAGTGATATTAATTTTGTTATAAAGATATATTTTAATTCCATGTAGAAAGAGAAACTAGATCTAGGGTTTCCCCTAATCCTTTGGTCATTTATCAACTTAGAATAGTATTTCGGTTTATTTAGAAGTCAGGGTTTCATCTAGGTTTAAGTACATTTTATACAGTCGTATATCATCAAGAAAAGTCATTATCAAAAACTAATTATAATTAAAGAGGTCATTAAGGATTTAGGCAATTATTTTTGAAATAGGAGACGTACCTAGGTCCTGATATCATTTTATTTGGATAGAGGGTATTTTTCTGATCAAAATGGTATATAGGTTAGACATTTTCTGATAATCCTAGCATATACTATGATTTTTCTAAGAAAATCCATTTTTCCATTTTAGAAAAAGAAAAAGGAAAAAGAAAAGAGGAGTACCTTAATCAACGGCCGGATCCGACTGGATCGACGACTCTCGTTGATCTAAGTAATTGCAAGGTAGCCCGCAGATCGTTGAATTGGGGCGTTGACCCGCGATTCCTCTAGCTGATATGGCAATAGCTTACTAGTCCACCTGGCCTCTTCCTTCTTGCTTTGCTTCTCCTTTCCTACTGTGAGTAGAGCATCTCGACCAACTCTAACGAGCTCCTGCTTGCTTCTAGGTGGTGTTGTCGCGTGGATGAAGGCTCCTGAGCCTTCACGAGGTTGCTCCACTCAGAGGCGTGAGGTTTCTGCTTGTGGTTCCCTCTAGAGCTCAGTGCCGCCACAGGAGAGGTGAGGTCGCCAGCGTGAGATAGATTTAGGATGGATAGGGGTTTTGGGGACCTATCCTCTAGCCGTGCACACTCGCGGTGGGTTGGCGAAGGTGTTGGAGGGGTAGGATTTGAGCGATGAGTGATGTAGTGTCCTGACGGTGAAGAGAGTCAAGGTTGAAGAAGGTGGGCTAGGGGAGCAGTGCTCGGGGTGTCAATGCTTGCAATTGAAGGTGTGAAGCGAGTAAAGGGAGCATGGCGGAGCTAATGAAGGCCTTATATAGGTGTGAGAGGGACTAGGCGAGGAAGCCCTAACTCAGCCGCCATCGGGAAGAGAGCAGTGAAAATGGGGGATTTTGTTCTTGCTGCTGCGAGGGCTATGGGGGTCAAGATAAGGCTAGATGGCTTCGTTATGGCGAGATGGAGATATCCCTTTGGAGGATATTTTGTGGGAGGGGTGGATGTGGCACCTAGGCACAAGGATCGGGTTCCCTGTCTTCCCCGCTCTTTGCAGGAGGTTGAAGGTAGGTTCCTATCCGTTGGATCAAGGCAGGAAGTCGAGTGCCTCAGATCAAATGACTGAGGATTGACCCTTCGCCAATTGATCCATGCCCAACCTTAATTGGGTTGCGTGACACATCAAAGGGTCATTAAAAAGCACAAACCTATGTCCTAAGTCATAAAAAGGTGATCCATTTACTCAAAATTAAATTGGCCATAACTCTTGATTGGTAAATCCAATTCTAATGAAATTTTAGGGGTAGATTCATAAGGTAACTATGCTACTATGATACAAATTTGAGATCCAAATTAGAATATTTAATGCGTTCATTTACTAAATACATTAACATATGTATTTTATCGTAATAACATACTAGGGTTCGCATATTTTTGCAATTTGTGGCACGTAAGTCCAATTGAGTGAGGAAAGTGTATGTGGGTATTTTGGTCAACAAATTTGATAATAAAACTTTTAGGAGAGAGAAAATATTATAAAAACTCACTTTGTCACATTCTCCCCTTCTTTTAAGAATTTTGTCATCAAAATTCAAGCAGCCTGAAAGAGATGTGGATATTTCCGCTCGACTTCAGACTTGAGCTCCCATGTAGCATCAGTTTGATCATTGTGGCTCTAGAGAACTTTCACCATATCTATATGTCGATTACTGCGAAGCTCCTTTATCCTAAAATCAAGGATTTTGACTGGTGACTCATCATAAGACAGATCATCTTTCAGCTCAAGAGGCTCGTGATTCAGAATGTGACTGGGGTCTTTAACATAAGGCTTCAGATTAGATACATGAAATACATTATGCATAGCACTATACTGAGGTGGCAAGGAGAGACGATAGGCACATTCTCCAACCCTTTTAAGGATCTCGAAGGGTCCCACATAACGAGGACTGAGATTTCCCTTATTCTTAACCAAAGCTCGAATCGGTTAGATCTTCAGAAAGACATGATCATCTTCCTTGAACTAACGTTCCTGTCAGTGTGCATCTACATACGATTTCTGCCTATCCTATTCTCGCTTCATTCTCTGCCTGATCAGTGCAACTTTATCTGCATACAGCTGCATCTCCTTAGATTTCATCAAGGTGTGTTCTCCGACGTCATCCCAATGTAATGGAGATCTGCACGGTCAGCCATAGAGATCTTCGTACGGTGGCATCCCAATACTCGCCTGATAGATATTATTATAGGAAAACTCAGCTAAAGGTAGGTAATGGTCCCACGAGCCTTCCCAGTCAAGCAAACAAGCTCGTAGAAGATCCTCTAGAATCTGCACTATTTGTTCTGGCTGTCCATCTGTCTACAGATGATAAGCTGTACTGAAGTTCAACTTGGTGCCCAATTCTTCTTGAACATGTTTCCATAGCCTTGAGGTGAACTTTGGGTCCCAGTCTGAGAGAATGGATGTTGGAACTCCATGCAGACGTAAAATCTCCCATATATAAAGGTCGGCCAACTCAAAAACTTTTGCAGTAGTCTTCATTGGTAGAAAATGAGATGACTTGGTGAGACGATCCACGATGACCCATGCAGTGTCGTACCCCTTTCTGGTCCTGGGTAATCCCACTATGAAGTCCATAGTGATATGTTCCCATTTCCATTCCAGGATCTCGAGGGGTTGCAATAGACCACCTGGTCTTTGATGCTCAACCTTGATTCTCTGGCATGTCAGAAACCTGGACACAAAATCTGCAATGTCATGCTTCATGCCTCTCCACCAGAACTGACGTTGTAGGTCTTTGTACATCTTCGTCGTGTCGGGATGAACTGTGTACCTGGACCCATGTGCCTCACTAAGAATTGTTGTCTTTACAGCTGACTGCTCAGGGACCCACATATGGTTCTTGTATCAAAGACCATCATCAAGACCCACAGACATATGTGATTGAGGCTTAGTTAGGAGAGAGGAGAGTTCTACAAGCTTGGGACTAGCTTTCGGTGCCTCTAGAACTTCAGAATGCAAGTTGGATGTGATAGAGATGTTATTGACATGCATACGATCAGCCAAGAATTGTGGTCTCCAGCTTGCTAGGTCCTCCATGTTCCTCCATTCGGGTACGGATAGGGATGCACCAATAGCTCTTTTCCTACTAAGAGCATTTGCAACCACATTGGCCTTACCTGGATGGTAGCGAATGGTGAAGTCGTAGTCCTTCAGGTATTCGATCCACCATCATTGTCGTAGATTCAAATCCTTTTGCGTCAAAATGTACTTGATGCTTTTATGGTCGGTGAAGATATCAAACGTTGCCCCGTACAAGTAGTGCCTCCAGATTTTGAGAGCATGGATGATAGCAGCTTACTCCAAATCATGCGTAGGGTAATTCAACTCATTAGGTTTCAGCTGTCTGGAAGCAAAGGCCACTACTTTCCCGTTCTGCTGTAGGAAACACCCTAGACCATGTCGGGAAGCATCGGTGAATATTACAAATCCTTCATTTCCATAGGGTAGAACAAGGACAGGCGCTGACGTCAACTTTTATTTAAGCTCTTGGAAACTAGACTCACAAGTAGCTGACCAGATGAAATGCTCGTCCTTTAGAGTAAGCTTAGTGAGAGGAAGTGCCACTTTGGAGAAATTTGGAATAAAATGACGATAATATATGGCCAGCCCTAAGAAACTCCGGATTTCAGAAGGATTACGAGGAGGTTGCCAATCAAGTACAGTAGATGCTTTAGCGGGATCAACATATATGTTACCCCCAAAAATGATATGTCCAAGAAACATAACTTTGTCAATCCAGAATTCACATTTAGAAAGCTTGCCATAGAATTTCTGGGCTCGAAGAATTTCAAGGATAGAATTCAGATGTTCTTGGTGATTCTCCATAGATTCAGAATAGATCAAAATGTCATCAATGAAGACAACCACAAACTCATCAAGATAAGGTTGGAAGACTTTGTTCATCAAGTTCATGAATACGCCAGGTGCGTTGGTCAACCCGAACGGCATTACCAGAAATTTTGTAGTGCCCGTAATGAGTTCAGAAAGCAGTCGTAGATATATCTGAATCCTTGACATTAAGTTGATGGTAGCCATAAGAAGATCAATTTTTGAGAAAACTTTAGCAGTACGAAGTTGATCAAAGAGGTCATCAATATGAGGGAGAGGATACTTGTTTTTAATGGTAGCTTGGTTCAACATGCGATAGTCAATACACATCCGCATTGAACTATCTTTCTTTTTAACAAAAAGGACAGGTGCACCCCAAGGGGAAATGCTAGGGCGGATAAAACCCTTATCAAGAAGTTCTTGTAATTGTTTCTTCAGCTCCATAAGCTCAGCAGGTGCCATCCTATATGGTGCCCTAGAAATCGGAGTGGTTCCAGGAAGAAGATCTATGGAGAACTCAATGTCTCTGTTTGGAGGCAGCCCGGGAAGCTCCTCCGGAAATACGTCAAGGAAATCACGTATCACCTCCAGTCTTTCTACATGCCCATTGTCAGGACTGGTCTCTGAGACGAATGCGAGAAAGACTTTACATCCTTTAGATATGATATTTTTAGCTTTTAGAGAGGAAATTATTACATTATTACAGAATTTGCTTCCCCGAGGGATCACTACAGGAGAGGAATGAGGTTGAGAGAGAATTACCATCTTGTTTCTACAGTCAATGTGAGCATGATATGTGTATAGTCAATCCATGTCGAGAATAATATCAAAGTCTTCCATGGTTAAGAGAATAAATTCAAAAGGCATATCATGATTTTCAAATTTTAGAGGGAGGACATCAGTTTTCTGTAATGTAGTGAATAATTTTCCACTAGGAGTTGATACATCCCGAATATATCCCAAGTCCCTTATATGTAAGTGCAACATTAAGGCCAAATTTTGAGAGATAAAAGTATTTGTGGATCCAGAGTCAAATAATGCTTTAACAGGATGTCCATTCAAGAAAACAATGCCTACACATGATAATTACATTTTAAATAATTGAAGGCATTGAAGAAGATATTAGATATATGAAAAAGATTTAATGTTACCTTTGACAAGATGGTTCAGATTTTCCCTAGCCTCTTCTACTGTTACTGCAAACACCCTAGCATTGCGGTGTCCCTGAGGGGGTGGAGCACCCGCTGGAGGTTTGCCAAGGATAGACGCATTAGGACACTTGGCAAGGAAATGTCCCTCTTTCTTGTAGTTGTAGCATACCGACTTGGTGTAGCGACAAGGTCCATCATGTCCTCGTCCACAAGTCTTGCATTTTTTGTGATAATCCATCAACTTGCTATTTTTCTATCCTTTCTTCCCTGAACCTCCTCCTTTCCCTGATCCTTTATTATGGCCTGGGTGGAACTTCTTGAACTTCTCGTCCTCAATGTGGTCAACCCTAGATATCCCATGCTAGAAGGCTTCTGCAATCCCTGCTCCCTTTCCTTCTTAAGGGCCATGTCTAGGGCTTCATCTATACTTCTAGGATGGGAGGCTATAACTAGGGTTTTCAGGTGTATGGAGAGACAGTCTACATAATGCTCAGTGAGGCAGTCCTTAGTCTGGATAGGGGCATAGCGTTCCAGAAGCCTAAACTTCTGGGTATAATCGGCCACTGAGAGACTGCCCTACCTAAGCTCCATGTACATCTTCTCTTTCCTATTCCTCTCAGTTATGGGCATGAAACAGTCAGTGAAGAGGGTCTTGAAGGCTTCCCACCCCAAGTTGTCTACTTCCTCTCCCCGATTCCCACCATTGTTCTCCCACCAGATCTTAGCACCGCCCTTAAGCAAATGTGTGGTGAATTTAACCTTCTTTTCTTTGGGTACTTCTAGGGTACAGAAGGCATTCTCTATGGAAAGGATCCAAGCCTCAGCCTTGTCCATGACCTCAGGCTGATCTTCGCCCTAAAAGGAGTCAAGGTTGAGCTTAATGAAGTCTATCACTGTCACCTCCTTTTTCCTAGAGGAGCTAGGTGCAGGGGTTCCTTTTGTGGCAAGGGTTTCCATGAAGTCTAGTAGGATTTTCTTATGTTCCTCCCACCTTTCTTTGGCCATAGTTTCGGGATCAGGTATGTCGGAGGTTTCAGGCTCTTTTCTCTTCTTAGAGGACGATTCTTCTTAGACCTTAGAGTTACGAGTCTTAGGAGGCATCCTAAAATTAATTTGAACATATTAGATTTATTACTTCAACAATTATTCTCGTCATTATCATTATTATTATCACATGATATTTTATTATTCTCCTTTATCAATTACTAATGTTCTTAATGTTGTGATTAATGGAGGATATCCCAAAATCCTTATCAGTCGATCCTTAGGACTTTCTAAATAGAGAGACTCCTTCCTAACCTTATAACATAGGTAAGAAGGAAAATTTATTTTAAAACATAGATGAGAAGGAAAATTTTCCTATGGAAGGGATGAGAGGGAAATCTATAGATGAGAAGGTTCCTAAATTAAGGTACTCCCAAGAATAGGGGACACTTAGGATATTGGCCAGGTAGACTTATACTGCCATAAAGGTAGCCTCATGATTGCCAAGCTAAGTGGCTTGGAGACTTTAGTCAGACCCATGGCAGATGCTATCCTAGACACCTCCACCCTTCATATCCCTAACTCAAGGACTACCCTAGACTCAAATAGGGTGAATGAAGTTCATGTGACTTGATGTGTGAACATTGGCTCTGATACCAACTGTGACGTCCCCCAATTTCTATATACTTTCCATAGTGACATTCATAGATATGTGTGCACTCATATCTATAGATGTCAAAAGGGAAAATATAAGAGATTAAGGTAGTCAACTAAAAATAAAAATTTAGCCAAGATCCAGTCCACATCATCATATAATGCCACACGAACATTCATTCATATGGAGAGAAAATATTGTTCTAGAGAAAGTTAACTTTATTACATATGATCTCAATCATCCTCAACATCAACTACGAAAGAAATGAACTAACATCTAGTAAGAAATAAGAGAAGTGGAATAGATCTATCTAATATATCCTCCTTGCTTATTATTTGTGCCTTAAGTTACTTTGGGCATGTGTTACATTTTGTTTGTCAATTGTTCCTTGTACCTAGAAAACACGAGAAACAAAACATCAGCAGAGCTGGTACGTGGTAAAAGGTACACTAATAAGGTTGCATAAAGGAAAATATTTGAACAAGAAGAAAAGAGAGATAAAACCATTTCTTAAGACGAAAATTAGGTAAACATCCTTTTTATTACAATTATTTTGATGTGGTTATACTACACATATTGCACATGACTTACATCTAGTGTGGGCAATATAATATCCTCATACATCTAACTTGGGCAAAGGAAACATACATCCATATTAGGCAACATACATCCACACCAGGCTATGTGCTCTAGTAGCTACAACCCATCATAACCATTTATGTTACATTAGGTTTGGCGAAGTATAACTCATACTAGTTCAACCAAGCAAACATATGCAATTACGAGCATTCAAGGTATTACATATCATAGGCAACCAGAAATCTAGTCTTATACTTATAAGACCATGTACCTGCTTGTTCAAATCAGATGTCCAAGAATTTAGAATCAATAAGAAATAAGTCACCCTGCATAGAAAGCAAGGGTACAATATTACAATTGGTCCATGTGACCAAGGCTAAGATATGTCCTTAGTTATTATTCCTTTTTATGTTATCTTAATCCAGATCAGGGATTTCCCATATTTTAATTGAGTTTAGAGATATTATCAGGTCTGATCCAGCATTAATTAGTTTGCTTAAAAGATAGCATTTAATTAATCAATTAGAACATTTCCATAGACTAGGGTTTATAAGATGGTTGGATAAAAGGGAAAAATCAACCCTAAAAATATTAGCCATTCATAACATCAAGGTTCGTTTTAAAGATTCAGACCAATCATAATCACTAATTATCATCTAGTGATATTAATTTTGTTATAAAGATATATCTTTAATTCCATGTAGAAAGAGAAACTAGATCTAAGGTTTCCCCTAATCCTTTGGTCATTTATCAACTTAGAATAGTATTTCGGTTTATTTAGAAGTCAGGGTTTCATCTAGGGTTAAGTACATTTTTTACAGTCATATATTATCAAGAAAAGTCATTATTAAAAATTAATTATAATTAAAGAGGTCATTAAGGCTTTAGGAAACTATTTTTGAAATAGGAGATGGATCTAGGTCCTAATTTCATTTTATTTGGATAGAGGGTATTTTTCTTATCAAAATGGTATATAGGTTTGACATTTTCTGATAATCCTAGCATTTACTATGATTTTTCTAAGAAAATCAATTTTTCCATTTTAGAAAAAGAAAAGAGGAGTACCTTGATCAACGGTCGATTCTGACTGTATCGACGGCTCTCGTTGATCTAAGGAATTGCAAGGTAGCCCGCAGATCATTGAATTGGGGCGTTGACCCGCGATTCCTCTAGCTGATATGACAATAGCTTACTAGTCCAGTTGGCCTCTCCCTTCTTGCTCTGTTTCTCCTTTCCTACTGTGAGTCGAGCAGCTCCACCAACTCTGACGAGCTCCTGCTTCCTTCTAGGTGGTGCTGTCGCATGGATGAAGGCTCCTTAGCCTTCACGTGGTTGCTCCACTCAGAGGCCTGAGGTTTTCTCCTTGTGGCTCCCTCTAGAGCTTAGTGCCGCCGCAGGAGAGGCGAGGTCGTCGGCTTGAGAGGGATTTAGGATGGAGAGGGGTTATGGGGACCTGCCCTCTAGCCGTTCACTCTCACGGTGGGTTGGCGAAGGTGTTGGAGGGGTAGGATTTGAGCAAGGAGTGATGTGGTGGCCTAACGGTGAAGAGAGTCGAGGCTGAATAAGGTGGGATAGGGGAGCAGTGCTCGGGGTGTCGATGCATGCAATTGAAGGTGTGAAGTGAGTAAAGGGAGCATGGCAGAGCTAATGAAGGGCTTATATAGGCGTGAGAGGGACTAGGCGAGGAATCCCTAACTTAGCCGTCGTCGGGAAGAGAGCAGCGAAAATGGGGGAGTTCATTCTTGCTGCTCCGAGGGCTATGGGGGTTAAGATAAGGCTAGATGGCTTTGTTTTGGTGAGACAGAGATATCCCTTTGGAGGATATTTTGTGGCAGGGGTGGATGTGGCGCCTAGGCACAAGGATCGGGTTCCCTGTCTTCCCCACTCTTTGAGGTAGGTTGAAGATGGGTTTCTATCTGTTGGATCAAGGTAGGAAGCCGAGGGCCTCAGATCAAACGACTGGTTTTGACCCTTCGCCAATTGATCTGCGCCCAGCCTTAATTGGGTTGCGTGACACATCAAAGGGTCATTAAAAAGCACAAACCTAAGTCCTAAGTCATAAAAAGGTGATCCTTTTACTCAAAATTAAATTAGCCATAACTCTTGATCGGTAAACCCAATTCTAATGAAATTTTAGAGGTAGCTTCATAAGGTAACTATGCTACTATGATATAAATTTGAGATCCAAATTCGAATATTTAATGTGTTCATTTACTAAATACATTAACAAATGTATTTTATCGTAATAGCATACTAGGGTTCACATATTTTTGCAATTTGTGACACATATTTGTCCAATTGAGTGAGGAAAGTGTATGTGGATATTTTAGTCAACAAATTTGATAAGAAAACTTTTAGGAGAGAGAAAATATTATAAAAACTCACTTTGTCACAATGCTTCTCTGAATATGAGAGATCTTTTGATTGGATTTAACATAGTTTCCAGTAGTTGGTGTTGTTAAAAAATGCAAAGCCGATGGTTACTTGTAGTATAATACATACAGTGCGGAGGAAGATGTACGTAGGGAACAGAAAGACCTACAAAGTTTCATATAGTTAAATGTCCTTATTTACACATGCATATTTGGGGTCAGACATTGTGATTTTAAAGTATGTATATTGTAGGTTGATTTTTTGTAGCGTTTGCTTTTGCTCTACTGCATACAACAAATGAAACGACAAAAATTAGGCTTAATTGTCCACATTTAGTTAATGTCTGGATCATTTTCTGGTTAAAGTCATTGATTTATTACATCAAGATTTTAATAATTACAAACTATATATACATGATTTGTGACTGAATTTATGAGGAACAACTTCTACTACCAAGAACAAAGTAATAATCATGCACAAAGTTTCAAGGAATTCAACACCTTGTGAAACCTAATTAGCAGTCATCTTTAATCATAGGACCCCTTTGTAGTCGGTAAGTTTCTTGAATCTAATGCACTCTCTCGTGAGTCTTGTCAATCTTCATTCAGATCCTCATATAAATCGGGCAAAATGCTGGCAACCGCAGCCAACATTAGAGGACCTCAGCTCTCGAAGCAGCACATTGTACTGAGTAGCACAATCCGACTCGTGCACCACAGCCTCGCACAGGAAGCAAACATCAGGGATGATCGGTACCAATGTCAGGCCACTTGCCAATTGAACCAATAGGCAGCCTAATTAATTAAGAGAGACACCGTACTTCGGCATGGATTCATCAGTTACCGTCCGTCTTGCACCGTCCTACTACATTGCATCCGAAGGAAGTAGTATAATTTCTTCCCTGAGTCAATTGATGCTCCGGCCAAGCATTACCATGCACCAGTGCCTCGC
Source organism: Alisma plantago-aquatica (assembly GCA_963693085.1). Taxonomy (NCBI): domain Eukaryota; kingdom Viridiplantae; phylum Streptophyta; class Magnoliopsida; order Alismatales; family Alismataceae; genus Alisma; species Alisma plantago-aquatica. The sequence goes on along the minus strand of OY856412.1, from coordinate 1,102,255,917 downwards.
AGCACCCAACTGCATTGTCACGTCGCCCAACACATAGATGAAGTCTATGAGCAGCGTTCACCGAGGTGAGTAGCATATCTACTTCATCTAGAAGGGTGAAATCATGCGAGCGGGGATATATCTGACTCGATGGAATACCTGACGGACCGTGGACAATGTGGTGAATCGACCCAAAGGGCCGCAGGAAGCACGAAGAAGACGAACGAGATGTTTGTAACAGGAACGGAAAATTGACTTTCGTACATGTTGGGCACAAATGGGTGGTACGATGGGGTTAGACGGAAATGAGTAGTACAACAGACCGTGTTTAGTAGAGTACAACAGTATATATATATATATATATATATATATATATATATATATATATATATATATATATATATATATATATATATATATATATATATATATATATATATATATATATATATATATATATATATATATATATATATATATATAGTCAAGCTAGAATACACTCGAGTGTATCCGGAGCGAAATACACTCAAGTAGTTTTTCAAGATGTATTATTTTTTTTTTTAAATCTAATCCATTGATCTTTTTAAAAATCTCATCAACAACTCATACACAAAATTTGAGCACATTTGGATATGTATAGCTCATGTTATGAAGACCGCAAAAATTATGCATTTCAAATTAGTTTTGCACGTCGATTTTGTTGCCCTTGGATGAGCGACTTACACTCATCCAAATGGGCTCAAAATTTGTATGTATCCTAGTTATAGTATGACGGTGAAGATCAATGGTTTACATTTTGCAAAAAATAGTCTTGATATGCAAACACACTTGAGTGTATTCGTGCAATCCGTACACTCGAGATATACATATATATACATATATATACATATATATGTATATATACTTATATATATACTTATATTTATATATATGTATATATATACTTTTATATATATATATATATATATATATATATATCGTCTGCTACATGTAACTTATGTGTATCGGCCATTAAGATAGCACATGTGGTGTATGTTCAAAAAATCCAACCATATGGATTGATTCAACACTATATAGATTAAACGTGTTTAAAAAATCATCACCATATCTCATATGAATCACAAAATACAACAATATATCATTCAATGATTTCTCTAGTTTTCTCAACTTATCGTTGATTAAAAACACAAATATTCTTTAATAGCATGATGAATTTATATTGTAACGTGGTGATTTTTGATACACATCATATCTAAGGGATATGCATCAAATCCATAGGGTTAGATTGTTTAATAGAATTTCACAATAATCATAAATGAAGATGGGTGCATGTATTCTTTTAACCATATATATATATATATATATATATATATATATATATATATATATATATATATATATATATGTATATATATATGTATATATATATATATATATATGTATATATATATATGTATATATATATATATATATATAGAGAGAGAGAGAGAGAGAGAGAGTCAGGCTAGAATACACTCCAGTGTACATATCACATGAATACACTCAAATGTGTTTGCATGTCAAGACTATTTTTGCAAAATATAAACCTTTGATCTTCACCGTCATACTATATCTAGGCTACATACAAATTTTGAGCCCATTTGGATGAGTGTAAGTCACTCATCTAAGGGCAACAAAATCGATGCGCAAAACTAATTTGAAATGCATAATTTTTGCGGTCTTTATAACATGACCTATAAATGTCCAAATATGCTCAAATTTTGTGTATGAGCTATTTACAAGATGTTTAATAAGATCAATGGATTATATTTTTGAAAAAAATATTGCATCATGAAAAACTACTTGAGTGTATTATGCTTTGAATACTCTCAAGTATATTCTAGCCTGACTCTCTCTCGAGTCAGGCTAGAATACACTCGAGTGTATAGATCTCACGAATACACAAGTGTGTTTGCATGTCAAGACTATTTTTTATAAATTATAAACCATTGATCTTCACTGTCATAATATAACTAGGCTACATTCAACTTTGAGCCCATTTGGATGAGTGTAAGTCACTCATCCAAGGGCGACAAAATCGACATGCAAAACTAATTTGAAATGCATAATTTTTTAGGTCTTTATAACATGACCTATAAATGTCCAAATGTGCTCAAATTTTGCATATGAGCTATTTCACAAGATGTTTAAGAAGATCAATGGATTAGATTGTTTAAAAAAAAAAATGCATCATGAAAAACTACTTGAGTGTATTATGTTCTGAATACACTAGAGTGTATTCTAGCCTGACTCTCTCTCGAGTCAGGCTAAAATACACTCAAGTGTACAGATCACACAAATACACTCAATTGTGTTTTCATGTCAAGACTATTTTTTGTAAAATATAAACCATTTATCTTCACCGTCATACTATAAGTAGGCTACATTCAAATTTTGAGCCAATTTGGATGAGTGTATGTCACTCATCCAAGGGTAACAAAATCGACGCGCATAACTAATTTGAGATGCATAATTTTTGCGGTCTTTATAAGAAGACCTATAAATGTCCAAATGTGTTCAAATTTGTGTATGAGCTATTCACAAGATGTTTAAGAAGATCAATGGATTAGATTTTTGAAAAAAATATTGCATCATGAAAAATGACTTAGTGTATTGTGCTCTGAATACACTCTAGTGTATTCTAGCCTGACTATCTCTCGAGTCAGGCTAGAATACACACGAGTGTACAGATCACACGAATACACTCAAGTGTATTTGCATGTCAAGACTATTTTTTGCAAAATATAAACCATTTATCTTCACCGTCATACTACAACTAGGCTACATACAAATTTTGAGCCCATTTGGATGAGTGTAAGTCACTCATCCAACGGCAACAAAATCAATGCGCAAAACTAATTTGAAATGCATAATTTTTGCGGTCTTTATAACATAATCTATAAGTGTCCAAATGTGCTCAAATTTTGCGTATGATCTATTCACAAGATGTTTAAGAAGATCAACGGATTAGATTTTTGAAAAACATAATGCATCATGAAAAACTACTTGAGTTTCTTATGCTCCAAATACACTTGAGTGTATTCTAGCCTGACTCTCTCTCGAGTCAGGCTAGAATACACTCGAGTGTACAGATCACATGAATACACTCAAGTGTGTTGGCAAGTCAAGACTATTTTTTGCAAAATATAAACCATTGATCTTCACCGCCATACTAAAACTAGGCTACATACAAATTTTGAGCCCATTTTGATGAGTGTAAGTCACTCATCCAAGGGCAACAAAATCGACGTGCAAAACTAATTTGAAATGTATAATTTTTGCAGTCTTTATAACATGACCTATAAATGTCCAAATGTGCTCAACTTTTGCATATGAGCTATTCACAAGATGTTTATGAAGATCAATGGATTAGATTTTTAAAAAAAATATTGCATCATGAAAAACTACTTGAGTGTATTATGCTCCGAATACACTCGAGTGTATTCTAGCATGACTCTCTCTCGAGTCAGGCTAGAATACACTCGAGTGTACATATCACATGAATACTCTCTCTCTCTATATATATATATATATATATATATATGTGTGTGTGTGTGTGTGTGTGTGTGTGTGTATGAATATATCTATGCATATATGTGTATATATATATATGTATATATATGTATCATTCATTCATTGCTCGATGGGTAGCCTAGATTTTTGCAACATGTGCATCCTAAAAAGTAACTATATGGTCTGAAAAGTAACTCTCTAGACAAAAAAGTAACTTTGCTGATAAAAAAATATCTATACGACTAAAAAAATAAATATGGGTGAAATATACATCAAATATATATGTAATTGTATATTTGTTATAGTTGTTACAAATTTAACTATTTATGCATGAAAAGCAATAGCTTGCAAGATGAAGTAACCCTCTACATGTGCAAAGTAAAAAACTCAAAAAAATTTAACCAAAAGAGGGGACAGGTGTTGAATATGGGCATATACAATATATATTATATATATATTATACATAATATCTATAATATATATGTATATATATATATATTATCTATATACATATATATGGCCATTCATTCACTCTCTGTGGGGGTAAATAATGCTATTTCGTGTGCATCTATTTAGTAATACGAAGACACATATTAGTAATGACATACACATATTTGTAAAGACGTGACCAAAAATCAAATATAAAGACTCTACATAAACTGCTGTTTTTTACTATTTTCAGAGGGAGAATAACATGTTGTATTTACAAAATGAGTCTTCATTTTACAATTTTGAGTGTATCAGTACAATTAAGTGTTTTCCTATTACAAAATAGATCCATGCATAACAAAATCTAGTTACCCACGTTGGGAGTCACTACTACAGAAACAACATTCAGTGTCGCTTTTCTAGGCGTCGGTTATTTAGGTAAACCGACGCCTATACTATTCGATGTCAGTTATGTAGGAAACCCGACGTCTATATTCGAAGACCAGCCAAACTCGAGTACTGCTTTGTATTCAGCGTCGGCTGGGTATAACAAATCGACGCCTAAAATCGCCCGCAAAATCCTATTTTCGAGTGAAAAAAATTGCATCACATACAACGTCGGTTTTTACCTAGTCACTGACGCTTATTTAAGATGAAAATTTGCACGAAAAGTTCCACTTTCGGTGTCGGTTATCCTTTGATAACCGACGCTGATAATGGTTCCTGCCAAATAATTTAGGGCAAAGATTGTCTAATTGGACGTCGGTTTTTTACTATCAATCGACGCTGACGAGCAATAGGCATCAGTTTTGTAGATAACCGACGTTGTTGACCAACTTAATAGACATGATCAAATGACTCTTCCCCCTTTCTTCCTATTTCATCACGATAATTTTCCTGTGCTCACCGCTCTCGCCTAAAATCACTGATGACCCCTGCTGCTGCTCACCGCCGCTGCTGGTGCGCCTCTGCTCGCCGCCACCGCCGCCGCATCCTCTTTCTGCAGTTGTCGCCGCTCGCCGCCACTGCTGCTCTGCTCGTCTCCTGGTGCCACTGCGAGTGCAGCTCTACTCTTGTCTTCGCCTGCTCACCGCCACTACTGCCGCCGCTTGCCACCGCTCTTCTCCACACTAGCTCCAAGTAGCCCTAGCCGCTTTGCTTCCTTCTCCCTAGCACCTTAACAACAGCAAGCACGACCATGGTTGTGTTGGCCTACCACGATCGTGCTTAAAAGCCATGGTCATGCTTGCTGTTGGTAAGGATATGAACAAATCTTTATGTAATGCTTTATGTAAATCCTAGGATACGAACAAATCTTTTGCTTGCATATATTTGTGCTTCTAATCCTAATGTTTGACCTAATTCAGTAAATGTTGATGTTAGTACATATGTACTTAAGATTTAAACTTGTCCATTCTAGCATCCTAATTTGATTTGATTAAACCTAACATTGATGAAACCCTAACATCAATTGTGATGAAACCCTATCATTAATTGTGATGAAACCCTAACATGTACATATCTATTATTGTGTTTGTCTTGATATAGTGTCAAAGGAGCTAAAGTGTATCCTATAGGTGAAGAAAACATTGATTCAATAAGACTAAAACATGGTGGCAAGATTGTATATCTTGGTCATCGAAGGTTTCTGTCAAATGTCATCCGTATCGTAGGAAGCGCAAAGCATTCAATGGATGGAATGATGAACGGAGTGCACCTAAACCTATACAAGGAGATGTTGTTTATGAAAGAGTAAAAGACATTGTCAATGAATCACGACCACCCAAAGGAGTTATAGTGGATGAATTGGGTTTCACTTTAGTGAACTTTGAAAAGATTGGCGAGAAGGATGAACCATTCATATTGGCATCATAGGCAAAACAAATATTCTATATCGATGATCCTGTAAATGATAAATGGTCGGTTGTTCTTCATGGTAAAAGACAGTTCATTGAAGATCCTATAGATGAAGAAGAGTACTATGATAAGTATGATGACTCCAGTCCATTCTCAGTTGGGTTGCCAACTCCACAAAATATTGAAGCTAATGATGACTTATATGTGCGCGGAGATCACAATGAAAGATTGTTAATTGATAAAAGATCACAATTTTAAAGGCATGCATGTTTATATTTTTTTATTGAAGCTAAATGTTTGCTTTTTTAATATCAATATCATTTTCAGATTTGATGTTTCATTATCTTCTAGTTAATAAAGGCATGAAATGGAACTACTTGGACCCCAAAGACTGGGAGGAGTTGGTTACCCAAAGAAAAACAGATGAATTCAAGGTAGTAAGAACCACTCCCAATTTAGTTAATATATGTTTTTATGTATTCACCTATTCAAGATTAACTGTTAGTGTTACTAACAAAATCAGGCTATGCACTGAATGTGCACGACCACACAATGGGTCCAAGAGGATATGCAGGCGTTCGCCAAAGACTACAGGCTATGCATGACGGCCATGAAAGCAAGCATCCCACACTAAGGTTATATAGATATATAGGCAGCAAGCCATGAAACAGCAAAAGAATCCACACTGAAGAGAAGCATGATACATATACAATACATAACGTGCAACACACACAAGTGTTTCAGATTCATATAACGACATGACAGACTAACACTTATATAGTGCATAACAACAGAAGGGCCGAATTTACATACAACACTAGCTTAGTACATATATAGTGGGACTAAGGTGATGATCCCACCTACTAAAATAGGTTACCCACAACTACATGTTACGACTGAGTGGTTACGATTCAACAACTGTATGCATTAGCAGGAGGACAAATAGATTTCACCACGAGTTAACATTGAAAAAGGTCTACTAACCAACACTGAGCTAAACAAGTTTATCAGTACTAGCCTAAGGCACAAGTACCGTTCGTCGGGACAATGATGGTCATGGAAGCTTAGTGGCCACCAGCTTAGTGGCCACTACACGTTCAACTGGCCAGTGGCCACTAAGCTTCCACGACCGTCATTGTCCTGCCGAATGGTACTTGTGCCTTAGGCTAGTATTGATAAACTTGTTTAGCTCAGTGTAGGTTAGTAGACCTTTTTCGATGTTAAATCATGGTGAAATTTGTTTGTCCTCCTGCTAATGCATATGATTGCTGAATCACGACCTCCCAGTCGTAACATGTAGTTGTCAGTAACCTGTTTTAGCAGGTGGGATCATCACATTAGTCCCACTATATGTGTACTAAGCTAGTGTTGTATGTAAATTCGACACTGCTATTGTTATGCACTATATGTGTTAGTCTGTCATATTGTTTTATGAACCTGAAGCACTTGTGCATGCTGCACTTTATGTATTGTATCTATATCATGCTTCTCTTCATTGTGGCTTCTTTTGCTATTTCATGGCTTACTGCCTATATATCTATATAACCTTAGTGTGGGATGCTTGCTTTCTCTTCGACTGTTGCGCTTTGGATTTACAAAGATCATAATTTTAGAGGCATGCATGTTCATATTTTTTTATTGAAGCTAAATGTTTGCTTTTTTAAAATCAATATCATTTTCAGATTTGATGTTTCATTATCTTCTAGTTAATACAAAGGCTAAATGTTTGCCTTTTTAATGACATTTTCAGATGGCTGACCATGATGAGCATGATGTCCATGATGAGCATGAAGTCCATGATGAGCATGTTGTCTCTGATGAGCATGGTGAGGATACCAATGTAAGTTCTAAAAATATATCCTATATTTCTATAAAATTCATTATCTTCTAGTTATGTCATAAATCCTATATTTCTATATTGGGATAATTTAGTGTGTTTATTTTTGTCAAGAAGGGTGAAATGAAGAAGCCCGTAACTGCTAATGCGGCTGAGAAAATGGTAAAATACAACTCTTAGAACAATCGTTTGAATATTGATTATTTGTGGTGTTAACTTACCAATTTCTGTTGATGGTGATTAGCGGGAGCTGCACGAGCAGAGGAAACAAGGCACGTTCATCCCTCAGGACACAAGGGATGAATTGAAAGTTGTTCTGGGTAACCTAGAGCATCCTGGACGTGTTAGAGGTGCAGGCACTGGTGTGGGCATCAAAGCATTCTTTGGGCCATCCCAACACAAACCCAGAGTGGGACTTTCACAAGAAGAGGTAACCTATTCTTTTTTTAGAATGTTACTGCAAAAGAGAATTCGATAATAAGAAGCTAATGTTTCTTTTATCCATGTATAGGAGAATAAAAGAGTCGAGGATATATTTGCTAAGAAGGTCAAGGAAGAAATGTTGTTGTGGAAGGCATCTTAGGCTTCCAATCAGCCTATGGCGACCCACTCTTCTCCTGATGCGATTTATGCAGATGATTATCCAATATGCCGCATTGGACATCGATACCATACATGAGGTATTATATAGTCTCATTAGTTAGTATGAAATATATCAATCTTATTTTTATATTATTACTTATATCTATACATCATTTTGTTTGCAGGTGTTTAAAACTGACCACACTATAGGTAAATACTTAAAAGATGTACATGCTCCATACACGATGGAAGTATTAAATGAAGTAAGAGAAGAATGGGCAAGAGCCATTCAAGCAGTGGGGACTGCAAAATATAATTGGGATGCTGATAGCGATGTTGAATGATATTTTGTAAATGAATATTTCTGAATGTTTATATATGTATGAATGTTTATACATATATTTGGATGTTTCTACATGTGTGAATGTGAGAATTGAATTGATGTCTGAATGTATCTACTTGTGTGAAAAGTATATTTGTTGATTTTGCATGTTTGTGGCCTATTTTTTGGCTGATATCAATGGATGTCGTAAACCTACAGTTCAAAACTGAACTACAGGTTCTCATCCTGCTGACCAGCCACAGCAGGCCTGTAAACTGATAAAAAGAAAAAAAATTAAAGCATAGGCGTCGGTTATTTATAGAAAACCATCATCAAAGGCTTATAGCGTCGGTTATTGGATAAAACCTCCGCCTAATGTGACAAATAACCCGGTCGTGCAGGAAAGTACGGCCGTGGTGGGAAATGGCATCGGTTATTAGTATAAACTGACGCCTATAGTACTAAATACGGCCGTGCAGGGAAGCACGGCCATGGCGTCTGGAAATATGGCGTCAATTTTTTAGTTGCAAATCGATGCAACAAGTGTCCTAGATAGCGCCCTTTTTGTGGCACGAACTCTTTTGGCGTCGGCTTAATATACATAACCGACGCCTATAGGTGCCCTGCTGGCGCATTTTCGGTGGCGTGAAGCCTTTTGGCATCGGTTATAAAACTGACTCTGAAGAGTTCGACCTTTAGCGGTGCCCACATAGGCGTCTCTTGAGAACCGTCACTAAAAGGGGTTAAACAACCGACGCCAAAGTCGTGTTCTATAGTAGTGAGTGAATATATATATATAGGTATTGTATATATGGCCATGTAAATAATGTTTGATTGCAATGATTTTTTGTGAGAAGGTAATTGAAATGATGCTTTTCCCATCTATACAGTTGGATTTTTATAAACAGCTCCCAATTTGTAGTTATTCAAATGCCTCTCATGCTCTCACTGTAGGATGTTTCTCACTGGATCACTACACTATATGTATAGGGCAGCAATCTAGTGAGAAACATATCTTGTGAGAGCATGAGAGACATTTGAATAACTCTCGTATAAATCAATTTTTCATAATCCAACCATATAGATACAAGTATATATTAATATTTTCCTTCCTAAAAAATTTTATCACCATCCAATTTGTATATTATTCATAGCAACAAAATCCTTTTGACGCTCTATATTGAATTTTAGGCTAACTGTTGGATGTAAAAAATGTATATTGTACATATGGACAATTTAAATAATCTCTGATTGCAATGATTTTTAGTGAGAAGGTAAATGAAATGATGCTTTTTCCGTCAGTACGGTTGAATTTTTAAAAACAACTCCCAATTTGTAGTTATTCGAATGCCTCTCATTTTCTCACCGTAGGATGTTTCTCACTAGACACTACCATATATATATATATATATATATATATATATATATATATATATATATATATATATATATATATATATATATATATATATATATATATATATATATATATATATATGTATATATACATATATACATGTATATATATTTATACATATTTGCATATATGTAAACAAGTAAAAAAAAATAGTGAATATCCTAGATTTAATTTGATTTCATAAAATGATGTTACTTTTTTCATTTATAAGTAAAAAAATATAACATGATCAAATTAACCTCAGTTGGGAACAAATTCTAGATGGTATAATCATTTAATATTCCTAGTGTCAGTGGTGAAATATAATAAATTAATGACTATAAATTCATAGATTTTATTGTACAACTATAAAATGAATGATATTGACTATGATTTCTTAATAGTATTATATTGTGATATGTATGCATAGAAAAACATACATACACCGGTAAAGATATATAGTTTTTGTGTTTGTGTGTGGTAGTTTAGTATATATATCAATTTAAAAAATGACAATAGAGTTTATTTATGTTTGATATACAAAACATACATATATAAGAAAATATATAGCAATTAATAACTAGATTTTTTTTCTTTTCAAAATCCAATTGTGAGCTGTTTTTATGAATTCTTAGAACCTATTGTTTCCTTATTATCAGACTTCCATTCCCTTACATCTTTGTCATGCCACCTTTTTAAAAACAAATAAGAAATCTAATAAAAAATCTAAAATAAAATCTGAACAAATTTAATACGTCTTCATCAATTATGTTGAAAAGTGATATCTTTCAATGTACACAAGGTATCAGTGTAGAAAGAATTGAGTCGCCTATGAATATCTCCTTGTTTATTTTCATAGATATTAATTGGTAACATTGAGTGTTCAAGTTTTTTCTCTATTTAGGTTCTAATATTTCATGAAATAGATGGCTAATACATTTGAGAAACATGAGATTTTATTACATTTTTATTATGTATTTGAGTATTTATTTATTTTATATGTATGTAACATATACTTCACTTATATACAATTCCTCTTTCCTCTCAACTCTCATGTAATAGTTGTATGTGTATATATTTCCTAAATACAAGATGTAATCTCCTATTTTCTTTACAAATCTTGTTTAATATGTATGCACAACATATAGTTTTATGAATTCATTTGTAGGAATTACATAAATTTATTATAAGCTTAAAAAATATAGGGGACAAAAAAATAGCAAAAATCTTATAAAAATAGATTCTTCACATGCATATCTAATTTCTCTTACTCTCTCCTACTCCCATATAGATATATATATTTGTATCTATCCTTTATTTGCATATACTTATCTTATTATGCTCACTACCAATCCTTAATATACAAATATGATATCAATTAGATGAAACAAAGTGTAGGTTAGAGGGGGTATATAGTTTAGTTTATTTAGAAATTTCAATTTTTAACTATAAATCATTAATAGAAAAAATGTTATAACAAAAAATGTAAGTGAAGAAAAAAGAGGACAATGATAGAATGGGTATAGTTAATTAAAATGATTTGAAAAAAATGTTTCCTAATCCTCACCAAGTTGGATTTTCAATGATTAGGTTTCTAAACACAATCTTTATTAATTGTAGAGATAGAATAAGATATAAAATTATATATCAATCATCTGTAAATAAAAACCAAACTATTTTCCATCTCTATTAGATCATTTCCATGAATGATCACTATCATTCATTCTAGGACTCTCAAGAAATCATCTCAACACATTCTTTTGTTTGTGATCATAGGAAGGCCACTAACTATATTATGTTTACCATGTAAAAGGAGAAACATAAAATAAAGTGTAGGTCAAAGGGGGTATATAGTTTAGTTTATTTAGAAATTTACAATTTTCAACTATAAATCATTAATAGAAAATGTGTTATAACAAAAATGTAAGTGGGGAAAATAGAGGACAATGACAGAATGAATATAGTTATTTAAAATGATTTGGAAACAAAAAAGGTTTCCTAATACTCGCCAAGTTGGATTTTCAATCACTAGGTTTCTCAACACAATCTATATTAATTTTTGAAAGAGAATAAGATATAAAATTATAAATCAATTATTTTTAAATAAAAACCAAACTATTTTCTATCTCTATTAGATCATGTCCATGAATGATCACCATCATTCATTATAGGACTCTCAATAAATTATCTCAACACATTCTTTTATTTGTGTTCGGTGGAAGGTCACCAACTGTATTATCTTTACCATGTAAAAGGGGAAGCAACTCAACTCTATGCCTTTGTTGTGGTCAAGGGAAGGTCACTACCACTAGCCTTTTATCCAAGTGAAAGGTGGATAAATGTGTTCCGCAACTAAGGTTTGTGTTTATGAGAACAAAATATTGTCATATATTGAAATATGATTTAGTATTAGCCTAGGGAAGCTAATTTGATTGTCTAAACATGTCTTTGGTTATATACTCATTGAGTTGAGTAAAAACAATATAAGTAAGTGTATATGTTCAAACTAAATATAAATTAATAAACTAAATGTGTCCAGATTGCATGTTGGTTGAACTATAATTTGACTAAAGTTTATTTTCACTAAGATGTAGTTAGAATAGTGTGTATATAGATGTGTATCAGTTCAACTCAAAGTCTATCATGTTAAAATTAGGTCATTTTGACTATCCTTGGGTTGAACTAGAGTTTAGTTGTCAGAATCTATATCCCATAATCTCTCATAGACCATAGGATTAGGATATGAGGTGATTAAGCTAGCTAACACAAACACATCTAAACTTTCTTTTTCTTTTTCTTTACATATATTTACAATCTTATGAATCAGAGAAGAAACTCTTTCATATGTCCGATCATATCATAATAAAACTACAAAAATTCTATTTATATACCACTTGATAGTTCAACACATTATAATACATTAATCATATATTTAACAAACATTCCACAAGGAAGAAAGTTACAAAGCTTTATACTTAGATAATACAACTTTTTCTTTTTCTCACAATTGACCTAGCGTGGACAAGGACTGATACTATCTACTACTACCTCAAAACCATACTAACATGCTTTTGTAGTGGAATTCTTATAGACTCTATAACGATCACCTTAATTAGAAGGGTTATCTTAAAATTGTTTTGTAGAGTGTTAGCTATTGGCTTAAGTACAAAAGATAGTTGATACATCATTTATTACGTCAGTTGCAATGTAAGAAGACATAAGCAAGATATTCAATAATGAACCAAATTTATAATAATGTGAAATTCTTCAAGATAGTAAACACTAAAAATAACTAAAAAATACATTTATGAATCTGATATCTAAATTTTGAATTAGTAAACTGTAATTTCATGAAATTTACTTTTTAAGTCTTTTAATCACTTTATTAATAGCTTAGACTCACATATGGTGAACCATAACACGTGGAAATATCATAGCAACCTACAATCTCACTGCACAAGACATAGAGTTGACTTGTGATTGTAAGTTTGCTAACTAGCTACCTAGTATGCAATGATCCTTACAACGTCTAGCCTCAACAACTATATCAACTAGCCACATAAAACATAATCCTCATCTGAAATTGGGTACTCATACATAGTGTCAAAGAACTCTATCTTAAACTACTTACATTAATAGTTCCACAAGGGTTGACTCACTGTGTAGAAATTGAACTAGGCACCCTTGGGATCTTTGGTAAATGTTGGGTACATTTATGTTATTGTACTAAAAACTTGAACTATTGGAATCTCCAATTATTTTTGGGTACCACTAGGTATCACTAGAATCTCTAATTAATATTGGATGCCCATAATATTATTCAAGAGGCCATCCACGTTAGGCTTTACCCGTGTGCATCATCATCACCCTCTAACTGTTGGGAAATAGGGATGACCAATATGACAATGAAAACAAATTGTTTACCCTATTCCTTGCCAGAGAATTCACGTCAACAATGATGTATCTAGGAAGTGGGTAGCAAGAGAAATACATGGTCCTGGAGCAAGTCCAATGACTATCCTTGCATGAGAATGTGCACACTTTGCAAGTTGCACATGTACAACTATCGGTGTTGCCTCGTAGTGCAACACTACAGATGGTGGTGGTGGTTGTCCTTCTAGTAGGTGGAAACAACCTACTCATCTCTATCGTAGTCCACACACACCACTGGGAACTCCACGTTGTGTTCTATAGCCAATGGGAAGGAGTTGTTCCTTTGAACATCAACGCACTAACACTTGGTTTCTCTCCCTTGTTGTCTCTCCCTTTCGATCTCTCCCTTTTGGGTTAAGACTTGCTCGGGCCTTGGTTACCACAAAAAAAGAGTACCACAATTAGAGATTATTATTGTGACTCTGAGAGCCTCCTTTATATAGGATGTTTAGGGTCAGGGTTTCCAATTCATCTCGGAGTCGAAGAGACAAATTTTCATAATTTTTGGGGAGTTGCAAGTGTGAAACGATTGGTTCACCTATGAATCAATCAGTTCACATGTGTAATGATCGGTTCAACACTTGAACCAGTCTGTTCGCTATATTTCCTATTCAAAATATATTGTCTTTTATGATTAATGCACAACATGACGTCAACATCAATTCTTGATCAATTCACATTAATCATTGAACCAATCAGTTCACAAGTTGAACCGGTCATTACATACCATGAACTGATCGGTTCACTAAGTGAACTAGTCATTTAATGTCCCAATTCAGGAAATGCTCAGCCAATGTAGTTTAATTTGACCTGATACATGAATTGATTGGTTCAACACATGAATCAATCATTACAAAGTCCAGTCACTCAATTTTCAGTCATTGTTGTTTAAATCGAATACCTAAGCACTTTTGTAATAAGTTGAACATCACTCATGCATAAACTCTATTCGAAGTGCATCCTATGTGTGTCCAAATTATATCTGTAGTGAATGTCCATAACCAATTTATGACATCACAAGAAATGGGTAGTATCTAGAAACACATCGTTGGTACCCAAGTAATTGGAAAGTTGGAGAACAACTTCAACCTACAATCCATGATTAGTGTTATAGTAACTATATAGTTCCTTTTTCTATGATATCTAAATCGAATTCGGGGAATGGAATTGTCATCCTCTCAATGTTCAATACATGTTGCTTGAACTAGAGAAGATTGTAGGAGATGTGTGTGAGATCACATGTCATATATCAAGTCAGATGAGTATGGACATACCTTTCTCAGTATCTTTTATGAAGTGGCCTGAATATCAATCTCATGTGGGAGGGATAAATCTCAACTACATTACTCACACTCTATCCCCATGTGTCACAACGTACCCTAGCATCACCTTTATGGAAACCCTTATTCACGGTCACATTGGATGATGTCAAAGTTCATTGAATGACATGTGATGAGTGTAGTGACATCAAGTCTAAGAACCACAACAACCACTATCACTATGAGAGTTGATTCTGATTACCATCCCATGGTCTCCAAGTATCACTCTGAAGGTGGGTTTGTTCGATACACGATTCTCTAACAAGTACCTATGTGCTTTGTTTGATATCACATATAATGACTAATGAGTATTTATCATGAATCAAGACACACTCTAGTCTTATGTATTACTGTTGTATATTTTTCTTCCACAACAATATCTAATTAGGGGAATAATAAGAATGTATGTACTCTTATCATATGTAAGAACTCATTGTTTAGGTCCTCAACCTAAAGACATTTTCAATCAAGTAAAACCATTCTTTAGACATCTATCATATTTGTGTCATCATCTCATGATTCAGACAAACAAAATAGACATAGTTACCTTCATCGTAATAAATCAAGTATATGATTCCCCACTAGAATCATAATATGATCGGCTCTATGGGCATGCATACCAACAGACTCCCACTTACACTTCGAGCCTACCACATACAAATCTTATTCCAAGTGATCTTTAACATGTCCATCGTGTTTCTACTGCACATGCACTTTTATAGTGGGTTAGTAACATTTGCTTGTAGATGTCACTTTACAAGTTTTCACATCTCCTCATTGTACGATCTCTCGTATGAGATGGAAGTGTCGCAGTATGCTATCTGAGATTCCATTCCAATCCATTATCTCTATTGTTGTCATAGTATTTATACTATGTCATTAATGGTTGGAACCTCCCACATGTTCTTTAAAATGAATTTCTTGATCCATATATTATCCTTTGTTGTGTTAATAATGCCAAGATACTTGACTTCTATTGTAGAATTAAGCAACTATCTCTTTCTCAAAACTTTTCCAGCTTTCAGTTCTTATTTTAAGGTCAAACACAAACTTAGATTGTGATCATTAATCTTCTTTGTCACTTTGGAAGTTTTGCATCAATGTAGCCTTTATACCCAAATCTTCCTTATAACCATAACCATGGAACCAATCCTTTTAGTGCTTCTCAAGTACTTAAGGATGTTCTTTTATGGAAGTCTAATAAATCTCACTAGGATCTGATAGATATCCACTTGTCATGTCGAATACATATGAGATAAAGTGATGCATACATAACATTGCACAAATCCAGTTGGAAATGCATATGACATCTTATTCATGTTTTTCCATTCTTCACAAGAATTGGGATGCTAGACTCTTAGGAGACTAATCACATGGGGCATAGATAGATTTTCTCTCATTGAGTCTTGCATGCTTAATCCCTTTAGTATCTTGTCAATGTTTTTACTCTATCTCAAGTCAAGAAGCTTTCCAGATCTATCTCTATAGATTCCAATTCCTAAGATATAGGATGCTCCACCTAAACCTTCATAAAGAAGGTACTTCCCAACCAGGTTTAAACATGTATAATATAAGGATGTTATTCCCCATCATTATGAGGAATATAAATATGATCCCACTAAATCTTTTATAATCATAGATTTTATCTTTATTTCAATTAAAGTCAAACTCATTGAATATCTTGTCAAATCAAAGATTCCAGCTCTAAGATGCTTCCTTCAATCCACAAATTGACCTTTGTAGCTTACAAACTTTATTTTCATTATTGGATTTATAAAACCTATAGGCTATGTCGTGCACACATCCTCATAATTTTTCCTATTAACGAATGTGGTTTTAACATACATGTGCCACATGTCATAGTCACAACAAGCTACAATGGCAAGAATGATTCTAATGGATTTAATCATAGTAATTGGGGAAAAGATATCATCATGTTTAACACCTTGAACTTGTTTGAAACTCTTTAAAACCGATCTACCCTTCCATGTAGTTCTTCTTCTTGAAGATCAAATTGTACTTTATGGGTTTTACCCTTCAGATGGATCCACCAATGTCATACCTTGTTGGTGTAATGCAGTCCATCTTGGATACAATGGCTTCAAGCCATTTTTCATACTATGGTTCCTCAATAGCATCTATGTAGGTTTGTTGAATCATCATCTATGACCATCTTATCACCTCCATGAGACATAAGATATCATAATTTTTCGAGCTCAAGGCATGTTCTACTATAACTATGAGTTTTGGGTGTTACATAAGGAACTTGAGATTCCACAACATCTTGTGGTTATCCATGTTCCTACCATACCTATTTTTGGTTCAATGTTTTCTTATTGGTCTCAAACTTTTTGAGTTCTAGTGTTCTCCAACAGATTCCTTTGGAATTATATCCCTTTAGGAATACAACCATCCTGGTAATGAACACTTTTGTTGTTAGATCAGAATATGAAGGTAGTATTAAAAAAATAACTTTTATTTGATTTGTAGACAAAGCCTTTTAAGAACTTATTTTCTTATATATAGAATTTAAGTCCTGATCTTTAGAAAGGATATATCGAGACTCTTTCCCTGTCATATCTCATACGGTGTCTTTTGAACCAATTTAGATGATACATTGTATAGTGTAAAATGCATGCTAAAAGGAATTTGGAATATTAGCTAAATTTTTGACAATCACACCGTGGATGATAGGGTGTGATTCCTTCTTTCTGATACATCATCATGACACATTATCATTGTGTTTCAGGTGAAGTTCATCATGATACACTATCATGGTCTCCCAGAAGGTTCTCAAATTATTGGTTTAAAATATTTTCCACATTAACCATAATGAAGTGTTTTAATACTTTAGCAAGTTGGTTACATACTTCATGCATGATCTCCTTTAAAATTTAGAGAGATTCATATTTGTATTATATTAAATACAAACTACCTCTTGCATCTATTCTAAAAGGTCTATATACATCAATATGTATGATCCCTAATAGAACTCACTCTCCAACTATATCTAGTGAAAAGTGATTTTGTCATATTTTCGTGCGAATAAGACTTGCATGTCTTTGTTGGTTCGAAAACCAAAATATTCTAGACAATCATCATTATGGATTCTGTAAATGCATTCTCACTTATGTTCTCTAGATGAAAAAAGTATATGTATTCGTTGTTTGATTTATCTAGTCATGCAATGTACATGTCATACACATTTGTCTCTACAACTATCGAGTGTAGATTACGAGACATAGGCCACTTCCATAAAAGATCTTATCCTTTAAAATGAAACACCAGTTTATTCATAATATGCTTGTTGTAACATCCCAGGATTTGAGGCCTCGGATAAAAAGATCTTATAAAGAATGATTGGACTACCCATATCACCAAGGTGCACCTCCTTTTCTGGGAGCCCATCGTTGTCACCCCCATCCTCTACTTCCCTGAGTAGACGATCCAACCCATGAGGCTTGTCCACATTCTTTTCCTACTATACTGCTATTGTATTGCTATCTTAATGAGCCCTACTGGCTCAACCTTGGTTGCTGGGTCACCTTGTCATCTCTTAAAGGGCAAAAGTACTTCGTATGTCCAACATGGCCACACTTGTAGCACATCTTGCTCTCATATCATAGCCTCGACGACCCTATCACTGTCACTGAAGTTGAAATAGGGGCTCCAGAAAGTGGAAGGCTACAACCTTTGCCTTTGTTGGGTGACCACTGTGTCTGCACACCGAACCTCTATAGTGTTGGCAGTGTAGAAAACCTCTATCATTGTCCCTAGAATTGTACATGGCTCTTCCTAGTGCTCACCTCATGATTCTATATCATAGATCTCTCTATCCTCTGCACATACTCCATAAACATGGCAAACCTTTCTTCATTCTCTAAGGAAAACACTGAGGTAGACAACTCAGTGTTCAACCCCTTCTCAAAATATCAGATTCTCTCCAAATCGATAGAAGCCATGTGCAGATAGAACTGAAGAAGCTCCATGAACTTAGCTTGATACACATTTATCATCATGGACCCTTTCCTGATCTTCTCAAACTGGGATATCTTCTCATTGAGGTACGCCAATGGGAAGTACTCACTGAGGAACTCACATTCGAATTCCTCCCAACCTACCTCAGCACCAGGCATCTTCTCCTCTTCTATGGTGCACCAGTTGCCAACAATCCCTTTTACAAGTACATTTCATGCTTCACCTTGTCAGGATCTGGGATACTAAGGATCTTGAAGGTTTTGTGAAGCTCAGTAAGCCACAAGATCCACATCTATTGGATTTTCCATGCCAACATACTCCACCGCACCACCTCGGTGAAGTCGCTCGAAGGTCTTCCCAGTGCCTGAAGATTTAACATTGAGGACTGCTTCTCTAGCTTGAGGCACAAGCATTTTATCCTCCATATGCATCACAGTATCCATAAACTACCCAAAAGGGTATGCAAGGTAGGGTTCTCAAGAATGGATCAGTCGAACTAGCGAACCTCAAGAACCCGATCTTCCTGCCCCTAGTTGCTTGTACCACCACTTGGTGCAACAACACTACATTTTGCAACATGTTCTTCATGTTCTCCATACATTAAGCTTTTCTTCTTCTTCTTTTTCTACATAAGTAGAATTCACTATAAGATAGACTGGAGAACACAAGAACAAACGCTAACTTGGTCCTAGGTCCCTATAGACTCGGCAAATCTAAAGCTCTGATACCAACCAAACTGTGACACCTATCACCACAAACACAACGAGGTCACATTGAACCCAAGTGGAAACTAACACTAAAGAGCAGATTACTGAAAAACACTAAAAATTAAAACCAATTTTACATTAAGCTTCCACATCAGAAAACTTGTTGTATAATGGTCTAGAAACTTGCAAGCTATATAATATATCATGAGGCATCATTCATACATAATAATATAAGAGCATTCATATCATATATTATATATGTTCCACTGATGTATGCATGAAAATTTGCCAACTGTATTCAACAAAATAACACTAGACAAAAACTCACATTGATATCATAACCAAAGAACACATAAAACTATCCCCAAGACTTGAATTTATAGGTACGACTTTAGGAATCAACATCAATAAACTAGCAGCACATCAAACATTATCATCTATTGTCCTTCTTGTTGCTTCTTTGCCTCAACTACACGATCTCTACCTCCTCATGCGCATCCATCTTAAAGATGTGGAGAACCCACATGGTGAGATCCATATCTCAACGGGAGATATAACTCTCCACTTATAATATTATTAACACATATATAAATAACAAAAGAATAGAAGCAGGGCTACAATTAAGACATGTAGATTCAACTAATGATATTAAGAAGGCTGTGAATATCATCTAAACAGTTCAGGTTACTAGAACTGAGCAGTAGAAAATCATAGCAATTTAGAAGGAATATGAAGAACATGTGTATTTGCTATCAACTATACTATACAAAAGCAAAGCAAGGCCTCAACCAATGTTTTAAATTTGATCCTTAGAAAACATGCTACACGTATGATTACATATTTTATCATGTCATGAGTATTTGAGTCATACCACTCAAATCCAACTGACCACTACAAAGTCAAAATCAGTTCCATATAAGGTCAATGGAAGAGTCGGAATCCACGACCTCCCCACACCTTGTGGTTAGTACATGAGAACTCCACTGAGACATATCAGTGAACTCCAAAAGTGACATATAGTCAAACTAAGGGGTTGGCTCATGCATGGCCACCTACATATATAACATCTAGCCCACCTTAGTACAAATAATGACGTAGAAGAACCAGCTCACACATGGCCATTCTAAAAAGAAGGATTGGCTCAAACCTGGCCATCCATATTACAAGGAGACAAACTCATGCATGGATGTCTCACATAACCTGTAATAGTGGATGTAAGGAGATACTCGACTTATGCCCCCACATACTAAAAAATATGTGCTCTGAGTTAAACTCGTTTCACCACTCCAATAAATAAAACTAAAATGGGAAAGGATCTATGGCCCGTGAAAACTACATGATTGGTTCCACTTGATTAATTAATCCAAATAGAGTGTCTTTTAGCATCAATCAAGTTATAACATATAAAACACAAGCAAATACTACAAAAGAAATAGCATAGTACAAAATCAAAAGATTTATAACATTTAGAGCATCTCTTGCCACATCATCACATTCACCATGGATACCAATCCCTCAACTCATCGTTGAGGATATCATCTCAAACTAATCAACATGCCTTTGCCAGGTCATAGGACCCATTAACATTATCCATGTATCACATGTGTCTCAACATCCCTCATGAAGGCTTATTCAATTTGTGTCACATCATACCCATCATAGAATGCACTAGCCATAATATTCCATCACACGTCACATGCAGATTAGGGGTTTACAAACATGATACAGAAACATAGTATCTAATCCAAGAGGAGAGTGAATAAATCATACATTCCCATATTAGTTTTATAGGTCCATATTATAACCAATTTAGGGTTTTTTATCATACAACACCATCAAACCCTAGGTATATAGTTTCCCATTTTCTTAGATCATATAAAGGTTAAGCATCATGTTTAGAGTCAAGAATTATGTTATCAAGACAGTACCATACATGTATTATCATGTGTTCAAGTATGTGTGCTAACCACATATCATGTATTGGTATTAAACTAGACCATTCACATGTATATGACCCGCTACCATCTAGGTCATGACTAGTCAAGGAACAAAGGTGTAGTGACCTTCCTAACCCATGTGTTATGACCGTAACACATCACTTGTCTCATCCTCAACCCCTTAGAGCATTTCATGACCACAACAACCCATTAGAGTGAGGGTTAGGTTGAAACACAAGGCTAAAAATCCACTTACAACATGTATCAACCTACGAACAAAATAGGGTTTTGACCCATGATCAAACCAGGTTGCTTCGACCACAACAAAGTAGGTCAAGAATGTCGAGGTGAAGAGGCTTTAGACCACTACAAAAGATGACTCATAGACCCTTGTCACGACCACTACCAAGGAAGAGTAGGGACCCCTCATCCCCAAGGGTGCACATGTCACTACCAAGATGAAACAAGCTAAGGTATTGGCCGCAACACACAAGGGTTGAGATCCCACACGTCAATATCATCACCAAAAGATAGCCAAGGTCAAAGTAGGAAAGAACGAGATCTGAACCATAAGAAACTCCATGGAACGCCACCATCATCAAGGTGGAAAACTCCATAGAAGATGGTCACCACAAAACCCTAAACTCGACCCATGTTAACTCCAAGAAAGGGCCACATGCAAGGGTGATAAACCACGATCTAGACACCCAAAATAGAATCCCAAACAACAAGATAGTTCAAGGCACATGAGCCTAAAGATCAAGATCTTGGTCAAGAGATAAGCAAAAACTATCATATATCATAGTTACCAAGAAAATCTGGTATAAAGATTATGGTTTCTGATTTTAGCCAAGTAAAGCATGATTTCCACTACCAAATAAGTTTTATAGATTATCATCATCTACTAGTAAGTTAGGGAACATTTTAGAGACAGGAAATAGTAGTATGCATGTAGGCCTGGCAATAAAACCATGTCCTACCCTACCCGACCCTACCCGACCCTACCTGACCCGCAAATAATGGTTTTTTCCAGACTTGTGGGTTTTGTGGGTTGACATAGTGAGTGTCTCCTACTAGACGCATGTGTGTAGGGTGAAACACGTGGGTGCACAAACCCGACTCTGGTTGTCCCTCCCTCACTCGTGATTCTCAATCTCATCCTCGCACAATGTAGTGCTCTGGCAACTGGAGTGGCGATCTAGGGTTTCCATTCTCACTGACGACCGATGTCACCGTCTAAATCTCCTCCACTGTCCAGATTCCACCGGATCGAGTGTTCCAAGAAGAGGCCTCATCTCCATCAAGTCATCACTCCATCCTCTTTAGTCTCGACTAGATCTAGGCCTCTAGGTTTTTTTGAAGACGGCGATTCAATGATGAGGTGAGGCTACTGGTGAAAAGCAACATGGCGACAGACGATCAGGTGACCCTCTTCTCATGAATCTCAGGTGGGTTTTCTCCTCCCTCTTCTCCTTCACCTTCTCCTATTTTCTCCTTCCTTCAGAACTCTTTTTCTGTCCTTCAGTCTCCTGCTTTTTGCCACAGGTCGCGATGGCCCAGTTGGAGGTGGCACCTCAGTCATGTTGGTCATCCTGAAGTTCTTCCTCAACATCTAACTTGTTATATGAAGTTGCTCTTCTCCGTTCTATCAGGTATGTGAACTGAGATTCCTCCTCCTTGTATGTGCACGCCACACAAGGCTTACCTAGTTGCCTCCTGCAATTTCTTATTTCCTCTAGGGATGGCTGCTCTGAGCCAACTACCATCCATTTGCTATGCCCATCCCATCCATATTCATCCTCCTGACCTTGTGGAGATTGCAGCAGGGGAAAGAGAGAAGTCCTGATTCATAATTCATCTTTGATTTAAACCATCTAAAACCTTCTCTTGTTCATCTTCTCCAATTCCTCTATTAGACACATCTACCACCTTCCCACCTATTCCCCCCATCGGGTCATTTGAAAGTCCACGGGATATTGATTTGCAAGGTAGGCGAGAAAATTCGTCTGGTTTCAAAGTAACAGGGAAGAGAGAAGAATAATCCATGTATGTTTGCCCCACTCTTCTCCCAAAAAGATAAGGATGTAGATGATGGGAAGCAAACGACAAAGTCATCTTTGTGTATCAACTTCCTTTTTATCTTAAAAACAAATCAAGCTTTACCTTTTTATGTCTCCACTACCCCTCCCCATATTAAATTGCTAACCAAATAGAATATCAACAAACTCCTTCCTCAATACTTAAATGGTTGCAGTTTATAACTTCAGTCACTTCAGGATCAGTTTCATTAGTACTGGAATTCTGAAACAAATTATGATTGCAGAGGCTTCATCATCAGCCATAATGGATGCTTCAGATGTCTACATTTAGTTGATCAATACTACTGTAGACTGAATATTTATTATAAGATCCTATCTCTGAAATATTTATGAACTTTTATAGTCAGTCTCTAGCTAACTTTTGTTCTATTGCTGCTTGTAGGGACTAACTGAGAAATTCAAAGAGAAGGACTCATCTTTCTCTTTCCATGGTGGGCACACATATTTTTTCTGTACTTGTAAGTCCTATAACTTGATCATTGCACATCTGTACTTTTAGATTATATCCTAAATAACATATGTAGGATCTTGAATTCACTGTCCTGAAATCTCCATTTGTTTTTTGATCTTTAATTCACTGTCCTAAAATCACCATTTTTTTGCTAATCTTGAATTCATTCTTCTAGAATTACCATTTTTTTGTTGATCATGAATTTATTGTCCTAAAATCACCATTTGCTTGCTGATCTTGAATTCATTAAGATATGAACTCCATTTATTCTTATTCTAATTAGGCAAACAATGTTCTTAAATATAAATATGTATCCATTTTTTAAACATGATGGTTATTGTAGATGCATTTTTAGTTGGTACTTTTGGTCAAGTTCATGTTTAACTATGGAAATCTTGCAGGGCTTTCTTTTGTGGGGATGTGCTAAATTCTAAATGGATGGAGCAGAAGGTGTTGAGGGGATTTTCTTCTGAAGTTTGATTGAGACATGATTTACTTTGGTCAGAGAAGTAGGTGCAACAGTTACAGGGAATGGCAGCACCATGGTATATTGTGGGAGAAATACTTTTAATGAAGTTTAATTAAGATGTTAATTGCTTTGGTCTGAGCAGTAGGTGCAAGAGCTACATGCAATGGTGCCATAAGTCTTCTGTGGAAGTTGTACTTTCTTATGTTCGAACTAGATTGTCTTTCTCTTTCAGCATGGAGTTGTAACAAACATTCTGTTGTTTGTCAAGTAGTTCATAATTTGTCAAATGGGTTCTGTTGAATTCTACAGAATTGAAACTTTTGTGGTGCCTGACTTAATCTCAACGTATCTTAAGCTAGATTTTGTTCCATTTTCAAAATAATTATGTAATGTTTGAATTTGGTTATAAATGTCAAATTCTAAATCATTCTTATCATATCTTAAGTTGAGTTCTTGAGTTCTAATTTCTTTCCAAAAAAATGTGTATGTAGTGTTTGAGCTTGGTTATATATGCCATTTTGAACAATTTAAAATTCAGTTGAGTTCTAATTATGTAGTGTTGTATTGAATCGAGTGTACAACAACCCATCCACTCTTGTACAGCAACGCATCTAGTGTGCAGCAGTGTATTGTTAACATATGTAAATTGTTATTCAGTTAGTATTCCTTAGGATCGGGTTTTACGGGTTTTTCTAAAACCCGTTTTAGGGTCTGGTTTTTTCGGGTCGGATTTTTTGCAGTTTTTTTAAGTCAGTATATTTTTGGGTTCGAGTCAGATACAGGTTTAGGTGAAATGGGTCGGGTCGGGTTCAGGTCGGGTTCTTAAAAACCCGACTCGTTGCCATGCCTATATGCATGTATAAAAGAGTGCAATAATAGAGTAGGTTGAGTGTTATATAACCCTCCTTATGAAAGGTCAACACCAAGGATTCAAGCTCCAAGCTCAAAGCTCCAAGCACACGATCCAAGGGTTGAAGAAGAATATCCACCAAAGTCCCACTTTTGGCCACCACAACACCTTTAAGATAATAATATGCCAAGGTCAAGATAGACTAAGAAAAAAAGGGAAAGAAAGCAAACCCTAGATGAACCAAGGAAGAATAAGGAAAAAGAGAGAGAACTTCATCCCACCATGGCTTATGACCCTAGAGATGAGGGTTTCTTCCTCAGGAACATACTTCATACCCAGGCATGGTCCATGGATAAGAGGAGGGAATAAATTGTAGAAGAGAATCCAAGGGAAATGTCACAAAAGAAAACACAACTCACCAAGATGGAAGATGAATAAAGAATCACCAAATGCTAACGATCCGATCAGCAAGGCTCCAAGGAGGTTCTTTCTTTCTCTTCAAGGCTCCATGGATGACCACAAGAGAAGGAAGAACAAGAATGGCTGAAAGGGTTCACTTGCGTGGAGGGAAAAGAGGCTATATACTTGAGGAATGAGAGAGAAGGTCAAAGATGAGGTGTCAACACCCTAAGGCACCTAAGGAACACTTGTCCACAAAAGAAATCCAAATGCAACCACTAAAACCATGCATGTACGAGATGGTGATAAAAACTATGTTGGGTATCAGCCTACTTGGGTCCCCAACCCACGGTTTAGGTCACAACACATCTTAGAGGTCGAAACATGTCACAATAACTCAACTAGGTCGAAACAAACTCACCATCTTCAAAGAGGTCAAAACACTAAAAGACAAGAATCTAGGTCTAAACACATGACCCCAAACATGCATGGTAGTAACATCATCAAGACTAGAATAGTGTTTCATTTGAAACACTTCCAAACAGCCCTTAGGTCGCTACCTAGATTGCTACCATCATCAAAGTACATCAAAGTCAAAACAAGGCAACCCTAGAAAACCCTAATCACCACCAAGGATGCCACCAATCATCCAAGGCCCAAACAAGGCACCCACTTCTTCCTCTCTCCTCTAGATGATGTCAAGGGATGGAAGACACTCTCTAGAAGTGCCAAATTGCACATGAACCCACTTTTTTGGGTAAATTACAATTTGCACTATGACTATCACACAAAGCAAAAACAAATTGAAACAAGCTCAAACTTGAAACTTAAGCTCTCCAAAAGCCCTAATTACATCTCAAAAGATTAGAGCAAGGTTCTAAGAAAATTTCTTAGGCAAAACAAATAGGGTTACCCCAAAGCTTAGGTCAGGGGTCTTACATCCACAACCCTCCAGTCAATCAGTTCATCTTCCGATTCGGTCAGTTTTTTCAGGTGCACAATTCCTTAGTACAATGAAATAAAAATTAAAACTATTATTCCATATTACATCATAAAATGGAAAAACTTGAGTTAAATTCAAGGGTAAAATAAGAATAAGAGCATTAATTTACATTTGGAAAGGAGGGGAGAGACTCAGTATGCAAATTGAGTAACGACAAGAAATAAAACCAAACAATCATGCACACACATATAAAGGGGATTTTGTCCACGACCATTCATTCAGTCACCATCAAAATGCTTTTAGGAAAACACATATAGATCACATATATATCATATATATAGGGATTTTATGTGGTATATAAATAGATATGGACATTAATCATTTTATTATTTTCATTGTATGCAATAAAATAAATCTGATCATATCAATTTAAATTTAGGTACAAAATAAATTAACATTGATCTAATAGTAGTATTGGGCTATAGGGACGACAGATAAGGTAGAAGAAACAAAATGTTTGCCCCTATTCCTTGCCAATGATTGCACTCCAACAACTATGTATCTAGGAAAGAGGATAGTAAGAGATATGCATGGTCTTGGATCAAGTCTAACAACTATCCTTGCACGAGGATGTTCACACTTTGCAAGTTTCATAGGGACAATTGTTGGTGTTGTATACCTGATGCAACACCATGGACGATGGTGGTTGATGTCCCATTAGAATGTGGCAATTACCTCCTTGCCTCTATCGTAGTCCAGCATACCATCGAGAACTCGACATTGTACTCTAAAGCCAATAGGAAGGAGTTGTTTCTTCAAATGTCAGCGTGCTAGTGCTGACTTGCTCTCACTTGTTGTCTATCCCGTGTTGTCTCTCCCTTTTAGGGTAGGACTTACTTGATATATCTTGCTTAACACAACAAGAGAGGACAACAATTATCATAACTTATTTTAGTGTCTTTGAAAGCCTAGATTACCCCCCCCCCAATTTAGGATGTCTAGGGTCAGGTTTTCCAATTCATCTAAGAGGGGAAGAGATAGATTTTCATGAAATTTTCAGAATTTGTGAATGAAGAAATGATTGGTTCACATGTGAAATGATCAGTTCAACACCTGGATTAATTGGTTTACTATGTTTACTATTTGCAAACATATTTTCTTCCATTTATGATTAAGGCATAGCATGATGTCACTATCAATCCTTGATTCAATCTCATTGATCATGGAACTGGGAGGTTTACAAGTTGAACTATTTGTTTCTGACCTTGAACCGATTAGTTCACTAAGTGAACTGGTTGTTTCATGTCCCAGTTTAGGAAATGTTCAACTAATTTAGTTCAAATTGACCTAACACTTGAATTGATCGGTTCAACACTCGAACCGGTCAGTTCAGAGTCCATTCAACCAATTTTCAACTATTGCTATTTATATTGAATACCTAAACACTTTATTAGTCAAGTTAAACATCATTCATGAATAAACTCCTATTCCAAGTGCATCCTATGTGTGTGACACTATAGGTCCCAAATTACGTTGGTAGTGAATGTCTAAAACCAATTTATGACACCACAAGCAATGAGCAGTATCTAACAACACATCATTGCTACCCAAGTAACGCAAATGTTGGAGAACAACTGCAATCTGAATTTCATGATCAGTGTTACGGTGAATGTATATTCCTTTGTCTTTGATATCTGAATTAAACTGGAGGAATGGAATTATTATCCTCTCAACATTCAATCCATGTGTCTTGAACTTGAGAAGACTGTATGAGATGCATGTGAGCTCAAATATCATATATCGAGTAACATGAGTATGGCCATACATTTCTCAGTCTTGCTTATCAAGTGGCCTGGATATCAATATTCTATAGGAGGGACAAATCCCATTCATATAACTCACACACTCTATCCCTATGTATCACAACATTTCCCATCATCACCATTATGGAAACCCTTACCTAAGGTCACATCAAATGATGTCAAAGTTCATTCTACAACATCTGATGAGTGTAGTGACTTTAGGTCTAAGAATCACAATCATCACATCACTATGAGAGTTGTTTATGACTACCATCCCATGGTTTCCATGTATCACTCTCAAGGTGGGTCTATGCACTACATTGCTCTCTAACAAGTACGTATGTGCTTGGTTTGATATCACAAAGAATGACTGATGAGTTTTTTTCATCAACCAACAAACACTCTAGTCTTATGTATTAATATTGTCTATTTTGTTTCCACATTAATGTCTGACTAGGGACATAAAAAGCATGTATGTACTCTTATCATACATACGATCTCATTGATTATTTCCTCAACCTAAACACATATATCATTGAGTTAGACATCTATTATATTTGGGTTATCATCTCATGGTTGAAATAAACACAACAACCGAATTACTTTCATAAATATCAAATCAAGTATGTAAAGCCGCATTAGAATCATGATATGATTGTCTAAATAGGCATACGTACCAACAATAACTTCTCCTACTAGATACATTTAGTTGGTAATCTATTTCCTATATTGTAACATAGACCTCCACAAGGAATCTACAATTTTCTGGAAATATAACTATCTAATGAATCTTTAGTTTCACTTTTCAATGATCTACTGAACTTTTCTTAGTTTTATCTTGTAATGTGGTCTTTCTATTTTCTTTTCTAAATTCTAAAATAGAATAATACTATTGAATATAATATTGAATAAATCAGTATTTCTAATATCTTAACTGCTAACTTTCAATATTATATCTCACTTGAATTGAATAGTCTGAGCTTATTTGAACATTCAGTGTGAAAACAATACTATAAATCTTCTATAATAATTACAACTTATTTTAGTCTACTTGAGTTGTATTTAACTGAATTTCTATCTTTGAATACTATATTTCACTTCACTAAGCTTTTTATTTCATTTTCCCTTAATAACTTGAGCATATATGAATGTTCATTTGAACCTTTTTATGAAATAAATTCACTTTCCATGCAAATTTTATTAATGTTTTAATTATATGAAGAAGTAACAAAAATCCTAAGGTGGGTAGTACCCTAGGAAATTTCAAGGACGAAATTTGTTTTAAGGTGGGTAGAATTGTCACATCCCAATTTTCATGGTTAATTGAAACTTAGTGTGAGTGTGTTCCTAAATAAGAACAATTGAGGGGTTTTAATGCAAAATACCTTGAATGGTTGTCTTTATTCAAAGATAGGATGAGGAAACCTAAGATAAGACCCAAATTCATATTTCATTTTCAAATATGAATTATGTATATCAATTAACTCATATTAATCCCTTTCATTTTCTCTCCACTAAAAAAATGGCCATAAATCATAGAGAAAGGTTATAAGGTGACAAATGTGACTAGTTAATAGTAATCTCAGATTTATGACTCAAGAATTCAATAATAGGAGACCTTTCAAATTATATTGCTTTTAAATGCATTATAATTAAGATATGGGAGTTATGGACCATAATATGTATAAAAACGAAATCTAGCTTCACATGAATATTCTAGACCTTCTAATTTCCTATGGTTCAAATTTGAACTCATTTGGCCCATGTTTGGTCCTCGAAATCGATTTTGAAAGATTTGAGTATAGTTTGACCAAAGTTTTAATTCGGTTTCATTAATTGCATTCATTTTCCTTAATGTTCTACATTTCTATATATGTCACGCGTTACTTGTTTTTCCTTTCAAGCGCATGATCTGATGGTCCCCATTGAACTAGTCGTTGATCTAACGACTTGGATATCATCCTCTTCCTCCGCGTCGCCTGCAAGTCAGAGACATTTCACAGGCTCCTCCTTCCCCAGTTCTTTTCTCCACCATCAATGCACCTTATCGCGAAATATCTTCACTAGTGAATTCAACCTTCTTCCCCAAGTTCAATGGTGGTTTACTCATCCTCTCCCCTCCCTATATATGAAACACCCAAACTAGGGCATCATGGGCTCTCCGTCATGTTTTTGTAGACGCTACCCTAGTGCTTTTCACCCCTAGGTAAGTCATTTAAAAGAACTAAGACCCTTCACCCTTCACTCCTCGTCCTTCAATTTAACCATTCATGCCTCGGAAAGCTCAGACCTACTCCTTTACCCTTCTCTGAAGGTGCGAGCTTCTCCCTTCCCTCAGCAGTGCCTCACCCTAATTTCCTATCCGGTAAGCATCTACCATCCCTCACGGTGCTTTTTGCATCATTTCTTTGCTTCGATCCTGTCCCAATTGTTGTACCCTCAAGGTCACCTTCATGGTGCTTGTTGGCATAC
This sequence comes from Alisma plantago-aquatica, assembly GCA_963693085.1. Lineage (NCBI taxonomy): Eukaryota > Viridiplantae > Streptophyta > Magnoliopsida > Alismatales > Alismataceae > Alisma > Alisma plantago-aquatica. The sequence goes on along the minus strand of OY856412.1, from coordinate 1,102,224,604 downwards.
AACTCCGCCATGCTCTGGGCTGCCTATGGCCATGAAAAACTCACCTTTGGCCTTGATGGAATTCCTCGAAGGTTTTCATGTCGTTACTTTTCAGGCTCGCCCTCTTCTATGAAGCATACAAATCTGACCCCCCCTGCTCTGTTCGTGACAACTGATTTGCGTTCATGGGATTTTGTGGTTCCTGGAACTTGGTTTTTGTTCCCTATGTCCTCGTGATGAGCTTGTGAGATCGTGCACTGGGTTTTGGGTTTCACATTGCACCTTCATGCATTTAGTTTCATTTGGTTTCTAGTAGTGGCAGAGATTCGTTCTTGAGCTCCAGTTGTCACCATCATTTGTATTTTGGCTCTTTGGATCTTCCTGATGATTTCCAACTCAGTGGAAACCTCATTTTCACAAGAACGATTTAGTTATCCCAAGTTCTGATCAGAGGATCAACCTATAGGTTGCTCTCTCACACCTGATGCAATGGAGCAGGCAGGGAACAAACCAGGCCAGTCAATGACCTCGATGGCCCTGTGTTTTTAATCGAGTTTTTAATATCGTAAGGATGATATTGTAATTTCAACAAACATTTTGATTAACCGGCTGCGAGTTACAATTGATGTCTAAATGACAAGTTTGCCCCCACCAATTTGATTACACGTAGCACGCGCCTAAAGTTTTTGGTCTTTACATCGCGTATTTACATCAAGTTTATTTTCGACTCAAATCAATGTCATAAATATGGTTTAGTGAAAAATTAACAGTAAATTATAGGATGATCAAAAAAATACAAATAAATAGTTGTTAGAAATGGTTTTTTGAGATGAAGTTGATTTTACTATTTTCAATTCATGATTTTCATTTCCGTTTTGATGTTTGATTAGAAACCCTAATTTTTCCCATTAAAACCCTAACTATCTATTATGTGTAATTAATATGATTTGAGTCAACCTAATTTTCCTAAGTTTATGATATTGACCTATGAGCCTAACCCTAATGAACTCAAACCCTAATTCACCCTAAATCAGCCTAAGATCAATATCAGGTATTGATTAATGATGTTTATGAACAAGTGATTAGAGCCTAATCAAGTCAAGGCGAGATTTGACCTAGATTTAACTCAAGGATCTGGTAGACTATCTTAGGATCTACATTGCTCCAAGGTAAATGGGCCATGCTACCGAGCACTGGTATTATGGTTGATTGCATGTTAAGTATAAGTAGGCATTATCATTGCAAGTTTAATGTTTTAATCATGATCACTTTGTGTTATTGCTTGATGACTGTTATATGTTATGTCTTATGATTAAAATGTTCATTATGATTAAAGTTATGATTAAGGACTAATGAAATTCATGTTAATGATCAAGAGGGAGAAATCCCATCATGCTAAGACATCATGTTAAGAGGGAGAAATCCCATCATGTTAAGTTCACGAATCATGATTATGTTAATGTTAATGTTATATTAATGATCAAGTTAATTGGAATTGTACTATTTTTTATATGCTCCCGAATCATGGACCTCAAGGGGTCGTTAAGGGATTTCCTAGCAATCATGTGCTCCTATGGGGCATTATGGAGGGATTCATACAACTACAATTCAATTCTTAATGTTAATATCCAAGAATGCTTAAAGTCAATTTATGTAAACTTTTTCTTACATGTCAAGTCTACTTTATTATTCTTATGTTATAATGTGCCAGTACCATTTACTGATATGATTATTTTCCCCCTTCACATGGTTGGGGACACTATGTCCCCAAGAATTGGAGCAACTATGAAGCAAGACAGGATTAGAAGACCTTCATGAACTATCTGGTGGGGTGCCATCCATACTAGGCTATCTGATTATGTTTATATTTATGCATAGTTTTCATGTGTAGAATTTTGTAGACATGTTATAACACTCAATTGTAATTTCCTATACAAAGAACATTGTATGAATCTCTTGATGAATTATGCATTTATATGATATGATTTCCTTAAATGTGACATTATGAAAGCTTCCGCTGAGTCATGTTGAATATCATAAGGTGGGGTGTTACAGTCTCCTTGATGAATCCCATTAGAAAGTTGAAAGATGATTGATGGATCCCCATTTATCATAATTTGATAAGAAGTAGTATGGAAGATCTCTGCAATCCAATTGATCCAAATAGCAGGGAAACCCATATTAAACATAACAGAGAAAAGATAATTCCATTTCATAGAATCATAAGCTTTAGAAATGTCCACTTTCACACACATTTTTCTTCCTACGATATTCCTATTAAAATCATGGATAATTTCATTAGTTAAGAGCATTGCCTACATAATTCTTCTCACTTTGATAAAGGCATATTGTTCAAGATCTATGATAAATGGGAGAACAACTTGCATTTTTGTTAGCAAGAATTTTTGATATCACTTTATACACAATGTTACAAAGAGCAATCGGCCGCCAGTTTTTCAAATCATAGGTATCAACACCTGGTTTGGATATAAGCATAATAAAAGTTTTGTTGGCTTCCTTTAAAATTTTCCCATTATGAAAAAAATCATGAATAGATTGACTAATATCAGGTCCAATAACATTCCATGAGCTTTAAATAAACATAGCATCAAAACCATCAGGGCCAAGGGACTTATTAGTATTGAGGTTGTTAATAACATCATCAATTTTAGCTTGCTGAATAGGAGAAATTAACAAAGATTTTTGAGAACCAGAGAGCTTAGCACCATTCCAAGACCCATTAATTCTACCACTAGAAGTAATAGGGGAGTTAAACAGGTTGTAATAAAAGTATTCAATGTACTTCTTCAAATTATTTGGGTTATAATTGATGGATCCATCAATATAAAAGGATTTGATAATATTTCCTTACCTCTTTATTTTCAAACATGAATAGAAGAAGTGTGTATTTGAGTCACCTTCTTTTAACCATTGGATATGAGATTTCTGTCTCCAATATTTTTCCTCAAGAAGTGAAGGTATAGAAGATTCCTTCCCAGATTCTTTAACAACATATTACAGGATACTATTAGTCGGATCCAAATCAGCAGCTACCTGAGCTCTGCGGGCTTTGTCTTTTAAAAATTTTACAATATCCACCAAGTTAAAAACAAAAAATGAGTTCCATTTCCTCAGATTAGATCTAAGCAGAGCAAGCTTTTTGTAGAAAACATACATAGAGTAACCTTCAACCTCTAAGCTCCAACTATCTTTCACCACATCAAGGAAATCATCCAGACCAGTCCACGAATTAATGAATCTAAAGGGAGCCTTTATTGACCTTTCCTCTCCAATACTAAGGTGGAGAATGCGATGGTCACTAAAAGTATTAGAGATAATCTCCCCACAAACATTTGGAACACTATTAAGAAAAATGGAATTGCAAATAATTTTGTCAATTCTAGAGGTTCCAAAATCGTCATCATCTTGATGGTTGTCCTAGGTAAAAGTAGATCCTTTCATATCAATTTCAAACAAACCGCAATTAAGCAGACACTCATTAAATTCATTCATAGAATTAGATGATGGAGGTTGTCTACCAATTTTTTCACAATCCTTTCTAACAGCGTTGAAATCACCAATGATCATGGTAGATCCATATTAGAACAGATTGAATCAATATTTTCTCACAAACTAGTTCTGTCCAAATTTGCATTATGACCATATATAGTAGAAATATAACATCTAAACTCACCATTAGCGACTCTAAGGTGAATAAGTTGATCAGTATCAAAAACCTTAATTACATCACAAAGTTCAGCTTTCCAAATGACAAAAATGTGACCAAGAACATGGGAGTTGTGATTAGATACATAGTTATACCCAAAGAAATGATGAGACATAAAGTTCAGAGTCTTCTTACTTCTGAGTCTAGTTTCATTCAAAATAACAAAATGACTTGAGAGTCTATGTAACTCCTCCTGGACACCTCTAACCTTATTACTGAGGCCTTTCACATTCCAAGAGGAGATTTTGAAGTTGTGGTTCATTTAGAAACTTGACCATTGAGCTGTCAACTTCAACATATAGGTTTTTAGGAATAACATCAAGCTCAGAGAATCTATTTTTCATAGGAGAGAAGACTGACTCGTTCATTCTCTCTGTCATGATAGTAGCATGTTTCGAATTAACTTTAGGTGGAGAGATTAAGGGATTCAGAATGAAACTAGATGGACCTTCACCAGCAAGAACATTATCATTTGTTCCTTGAAGCCTTTCATTGAACACCTAAAAAGGAGTAGAAGGAATAGATCTCAAGGGCCCAAACTAGATGGAAAATCCATCAGAATTCAGATGTCAACTTCTCAGCATAGGTTGAACATAGCTCCAGTTCATGCCCAAACAAACCACATTTATGACAAATACTAGAAAACCATTCATAAACAAATGAAATCTTGCGGGTAGCTCCTTTATCACTATGTGTAACCACTAACAATGGGAAAACAAAGTTTGAACTCATGAGGATCTATAGTCCAGCATAATCGATCTGAGAGCAGTTCAAAATAGTTGAATCAGTGCAAATTGGGTTGCTGAGAAATGAGCCTATTCTCTCCCACATTCTTAGATCCCATAGTTCTAGAGGCAATCCATGAACTCGAATCCATTATGGAACTGATTTAAAACAAAGCTTTTTAACCAGAAGACCTAGGTGCCACTTCATCAAGACTAAGGGCATACGTTTCACAAACCATGAACCTCTACACAGAACATAGTTCAGATCAGTGGCATTTGCAAAGCAAAGTATGAATAACCCATGGTCCTTTCTTATGATCTTGAAATCTTCATATAAGTTCCACAGATGAGATAGATGATGGTAGAGAAGATCTAATTCTGGAAGAAAATTGATTGCATATCTGAGTAGACAGTGATTCCATCGCTATGCGCATTTAGAGAAGTTTGAATGGGGAAATATAAGCTTGACATCTTCAACGCAGATTTGAGTTTTCTCATAGAGATGTTGGTTCCTTTTCAACACCCTTCTTAAAAAAGTCACCCCATTCAATAGGATAATCCAATGGAATAGTAAGTTCATTTGTAGGTGGCTTCATCTTCCAGATCTGGGCACCATTTGCAGACACAGGGTGGCGGCAATTCTCCATCGCCAGAGCTCTCGAGCGTGACATTATACTTGTCTAGCTTACAATATGGAAGATACCTACAATTACCTATAACTTTTATCAATCAATTAATCATGTTTTAATTACTATACTCCTCTTCCATGTGTTCCATGTGTGATTGACCATATGGGATCGAAATTATTTTGGTATTGATATCTATAATAATTATGATTGATATCTAAAAAAACTTCATTGCCACCTAAGTAATTGAAGAAGTTGGAGTAAAATTTCAAACCAATATTGTGATCTTTGTTGTAGTGATCTAATAATTGATTTTCCTATGCCATTGATATTGAACTCGAGGTATGGAAATGTCATCCTCTTAACCTCAGACTTTGTTCCTTCATACATATGAGCTCAACACATTATATGTTGACTCACATGAGCATGTCTATGCATTTCATTGTTTCTCTTGTTAAGTTTTCAGGATATCACTCCAATAGGAGGGACATATTACATTTACATCACTCACAATAATCCAAATTGTCATAGTCCACCCAAGAAATACTATTTGGAAATCCATATTCAAAGTCACATTGAGTGATACTAAAGTACATCAAACAACATGTGGTCATTATAGTGACATCATGACAAAGGAGCATAATCACCACTGTCACATTGTGATAATGAGTGTGACTGTCGACGAGCAGTAGCTCAGGTGGTCATAGAATGGGGCCCATCATAATGGGTCCCAGGTTCAAATCTCCCTAGTGGTACTGTTCGGAATTCTTTCTCCCATAGAACAGTCGGCCTCTGTGCGACTTAATGGGCTATGCTCCTTACATGATGGGTCTAAGCTCCCCAGGTGGGGCCCGGCGCAAGCCTTACGAGTCTCTTGGGTTACCAAAAAATAATGAGTGTGACTACCACTAATAGCTTCCTTGTATCATACTGAAGGTGATATCCAATACACTTGTTCATAACAAGTATTTATGTGTTTGGCTTGATATCTAATGTCACAACAAATGAAATCTAGCTATAGTTTCACTTTTGATGATTATGAACTCAATATATATGAATGTACGCACTAATATTAACCAAACATATAAAAACATATTAATATTCTTGTCAATTCTTAGATATATCCAACTGTGTATCTAAATAAGGAATGTATACAAGTAGATTATTATTGAAATGTCATTAAAAATCTAAAAAATAAAATTAGGAAGTGATAACCCTTGATTACATATTAAGTATGGACAAAGTCATTACAATAGGTTATAATTTGTCTGTAAAAAAATCAATTATAGATGGCTTGCATCATAGCTTTCATAGTGTCAGCAAACACTATTTTAATATATTTTTATATATTACTTTAAGGGCATGCATATTATCTAACTTTTGAAAATTTAATCTTATATTATCTATCTTAGAAATGCCAACTTTTAAACCCTTAAGACCCACTTAGTTTGACCAACAAAGGAAAATGTCTCAAAGACAATGAGGAAAATGATATTATTTGGAATATATAAATTGGATATGTAAACATGAGCCTCGTATAAAATTAACCATACTTAGCCTTGTAAGAGGTTTTACCTAAGATCCCTTTGAAAATTAAGAACAATGTTAACTTTATAAAAAGTGAAATCAAGCCAAAAGTTCAATGAAGTCTAAATATATTTGATCCACTTCTAGAAAACCAGCACTCATAAATATGGAGATATACTCATGGTTGCAAAGAGTATCATATTGTGATCATTGATGATTACTCTGGATTATATGGTTCCATTTATTAGTTGCAAAACATAATACACTTTTTACATTCAATAATTTTTGCATTGAGGTGGAAAATAAGTTTGAACTTAAGATAATAATCATTTGGAGTAATCATTGTGGTTATTTAGAAAATAATAAATTCAAAAATTTTATCATCAAGAATAATATGGATAGAATTTCTCCAACAAAATGGTATAGTTTAAAGGAAGACTATATCACCACAAGAAATGTCTAGAACAATACTTCTTGAACATATCACATTTAAAACATTATGGGAAGAAGAAATAAACACATCTTCTTACCTAAAAAATATATTTTTCATCCATCCTTACCCTAATAAAACCTCTTATTGCACAATCTATAAAAAGAAACCTAATGTTTATTGTGATTTGTACCTTTGGCTTCACATGTTGTATCCTAAACACATATGTTTCTAATTTTGATAAATATTCCTATGGATCATTTTTTCTAGGATACTCCCCAACAAGTAAAGAATATAATATTTTATATTTCACTTAAAAAATGGTCCAATAACCAATCCATAAAAGAATCATTGAGAATCTGCGAAAAGGTAATATTGAAGGTTTGGTCGAACAAATGAAAAATCTCACATTTGAGTTAAATCCATTGATTTTATTAAATCATTTAGATTCTAAGAACTTAAATGTTTATAAACTTTAGTAACCCTCACCTTATCAATCCACTCTTAGGCTCGTTTGGGATTATCTTTCTGATTTAATCATAGGAGATACTTGATATTTATTTTTAGAATCGGTTTGTATCTAAAGAAGAAGACCACATGGGTTCTATATCCAAAATAGGAACCAAAGAGCTTATATAAAGCTCTTGATGTATACTATTAGATCGTATTCATGTAGTTTAACTTCAAGAATTTTGTTTAAAATGAAAATCGAGTTCTAGTTCTAGACTACGTATTGAAACATCTTTGGAAATACATGAGAATTTCGGAATAAATTAAATGAAGCTGGTAATATAGTTCATAACAAAGTGTCTTATGGACCATTTCTATAATCAATAAGAGGAAATTGATTTTTATGAAACATACAAACAATAGCTTGGCTGGTATATATAGACATGTTTTGGAACTGACTTGGCACCTTGTCGTTGAACTTTACCAAGTGGATGTGAAAAACCACATTTCAAAATGGTATAATTAAATAAGTTTTTGTTTCAAGAATATAGGTATTTTAAGACATAAAATGTGTAACTATGTTTATAAATTATACAAAGCTTCTTATTGTTCAAAACTAGCTACCATGAATGGTATGAGAAAATATATCATTTTGCTAAATAATTGTTTTCCTATTGGACAACATTATTGTACATTATTATGAAGATTGTAGATGTATATTTTATGTGTACAAATATGTGACAATGATATTATTTTTTAACAAAATAATTATACACTTCCGCATGATTTCATTGAATACTGAAAGATGAATTCAAATTCACCTTAAAGATATAATTTTTAGATATCATAGAGAAATTTGAGATTATGATTGTTGGTACCACAAGCTAAAGCCCTAAAGTTTATATTTTATATTGAAGTAGATGATGGATGTAAAAACAAACCAAAAATCACTACTGGTGCATTATTTTTGTTCTCAAACTTACTATTATCTTATGTTAGCAAAACAAAAAGTTTTATAGCACTGTTGATGAACAAAGTTGAATATATGGCTGTTTGAAGTTGTTGTGCTCGAATTTATTTCACGATGCTAGTCTAGATTGATTTTCTTAATTTTGTATCTCTTACATAAATATATTGTTATATAACAAGTGCAATTAATTTGTCAAGAAATACAAAATTGCATAGTCATGCAAAAAAGACAAACAACATTTTCTTTATGATAACTTCGAGAAAATCAAATTCTACGTGAGCATGTGGACATTCGAATCTAATTGGTGGATATATTGTTGTAACCATTGCATAAACAACATCTTAGTTCTATTATAGATGGATTTTTAATTTCTCTATTATTGTTATATATATTTATTAGAATTATTCTCATGATAATTCATGCTACATGATTTCATGGTTTTTAAGGTACATTATTTTTCACAATTATTTTTCCAAAACAACATGTATGCTAGAATCACTATATATTAATTTATTCTAAAATTCAATGGTATCTAATTTTGAATCACAAACACGGGGGCAATACTTTCCTCCATACCACTAAAATGATTTAGGAGGATACCTAGATCTTTTTTCATTCCAACATGGTCAAAGCTCTATGATTTATCTTGTACATATCATAAGCTCAACTTAATTGCAATATCTAACTTTTTCTAAGAATTTTTATGAAATAAATTCTTATAAATTTTGTTTAGGTATTATTCATAAAAAAATCTATTACGGTATCCATACATCATTCCATAGACACCATTTTCTGACATTATTTTTCATTATTGGATTGTTATATGTAATATTGTTCTTTTCTGACATTAGTATAAATGTCAGGTGCAAACTCAAGCTCAAGTGAGAATGATGTCTTTCAAAGTTATAATTATATAGTGGGAAGCCTAGGGCAAGTGATAACCAACACACACTTTCACTGAATAACAATCTTTTTATTATTGAGACATGCAGTCAAACATACATTCTAATAGGGAACTATGTTATGTCTATAAAGAGGATGTGATGCTCTCATTTATTCACACCATCAACTTGCTACCTTGTTAAAATTCAAGTTCAACTACTATATGAGTATCCTTATTGTTGTTGTGAGTAAATGACTACTTTCTATATTACATCCTTAAGAGATTTTATGGTCTCCTTTACTCGCCCTGACAAAAATGGACTTTGCATAATGAAAGTTACTCCTACCAACTTCAAAGTCTATGGAGTCACGTTCTTGTACTCTGACAGTATGCATTTCTGGAATGACTTATTAAGACTGAATCACATTCCCTTCTATACCATATATGTCAACTTCATCACTGAATTTGTATCAAATAAGTATTCAATATTCAAATGGTTGAGGGCATAATCAGTCTTCCTTGTCAATCTTGGTCTGACAAAGTTATTCATCACTTCTACTCTGACACTCAATAGGAAGACAAACACATCCTCTTCATCAACATAACTGTTGTTCAAAATGTTATTAATATTGTACAAGATGATGGCTACTTTTTGTGTTGATTCTAAAAGATATTCCATTTATCTTCATATATCTATTGGGAATAATATTGGTGCCTTCTCCAAAAAATTGCCTAATTTCTAGATATATTGTTAGAGAATATTCTATGATAGAAGAAAACCTTATCATGGTACACATGAACTCATACCCTTCAGCACATATCTTATTCCATTAGCCAAAATCATCAAAGTCATTGTTGAAAACAATAATCTTAGTAGAAATTGAATCCAACGACCAGGGATTGTATCAAAAAAATCATCAACTTCATTTTGAAGAAAATCCCCATCACATTTGTATATTTTTTCTTAAAGAATATTGAATTTCCCAATAAACCCTTCATATTCTGATTTTGTTTGTTCAATCATTACATGTTGCAAAAATGAATCTCCTTCCAAACTCCACTATAAAGTTGATCATAGAAAAAAAAAAGAGCCAAACTACCATCGAAAAGATGACATGCAATGGATTTTGCTTAGAAGAATTCATTGAAATGTATCCAATGAAGATGAAAGTGTGAACCAACCTTGGCTAGACCCCTCAATCTGCTAATATTTGAAATTATGAAAATAAATTTACATGCATACATGGTTTAAGCTTTGTAATTGGTTGTCATTTTTAGTAAAACCATAAGATGTTGAATATATCAATTCTTATATGGTGCAACTCAATCCCTCTCTATTGGATGAATATTTGGACATGCTTATCATGGTATAATTGAGCCTTCCAAACCATTCTACAACTATGCTCGGCCTCCATCACAACCAGGTTTAGATAATCATTGATTCTCTTTCTCTCAAGTCCAAGAAATGTTGCAAACTTTCATTTTGGTAGAGAACTTGCCTTCCTAGAATCCCTATGCATTCAATACTATAGTTCAATTGATGGCTCGCAGGCAAGGTGGAGGGTGAGGGAAAGGTCATGGCAGAGGGCAATCTTCTAGGGTTTCTGATGGAGCAAGCGATGGTGATGGTTCTCAAGGGGCGACGACTGCATCGACCCCTCCGACAGGCTCATGAGTGGTCGGCAGAGAGGAGAACTCCCAAAGCTTGCAGAATGGTGGGTCTCTGATCGTCTTTGCGTCGCCCTCAACCTCGAACCCTAGGCCCTCTTCCCCAACACCGTCCAAGGACATAGGAGTGGAGGCTTCATCGTTGGAGAGCGACTGGGTGCACGCTAGTCGCCCTAGATGAGCGAGTTTTTCCCCTTATGTCATGGAATTCGTATAGCCGACCATCAGAAATGGGCAAAAGCTCTTTGTCATCTCGAGCAAAGACGCGATTACGCCATCTTGGAGCGAGTTCGTATCGATTCTCTTCACGGCACGGAAGCCCTTCAAGAGCCAGATCCTTGGATGTATCAAGCGGTAGCGGAGGCTGAGCGGCGAGGTCCAAATTGTGGCAGAGGAGTCGGAAGGCTTCATCGTTAAACTCCTCATGGCTAAGGAGAGGGAAAGTGTACTGGATGAAGTGCCTTGGATGGTTGATGGTGCTCTAGTCATCATCCATCCTTGGGAGCTAGGTATCGCCCTCGAGCCCCTGTCTTTACACAAGCTCCCAGTCTGAGTCAAGGTTGAGAATCCCAACCTTCCATGGATGATGAACAACCTGAATGGGATTGCAAGCCTGGTTGGGAGGCATGTTGACTTTGATGATTCAAAACTCATTGTCAACTGCCTCAAGGAGGCACTAGTCTGCATGGATCTACCAGTAGAAATTGGCTTTCCCTAGGACGTCACAATGGAGATGGAGGGAGATCTAAGGAAGCTCAAACTCTAGTTCATCTCGAGTCCGACCTTGTGTTCCAGGTGCTACTGCTTCGGCCACAGGCAGTCTTCATGTCCGTTGATAGTTGGGCGCAGACCTGACTTCAAAGAATTGGAGTTTCATACTGGGAAAGGTAGCAGCACTCATGGTGCTTGACAGATGGCTAAGGAGAAGAACTTAGTCTTAGGGCTGACCCTAGCATCATAAAGGAGACAATTGCACAGGTTGAGAGAGATGTTGCAGCTAGTAAGGGTAGTCCATGCTTCTAAGAACTGGAGATGGTATCCTCTCATCACTTGGAGACATTGGAAGGTCTGAATCTAGACTGGGAGTTGTCCCTGGCCAACATGAATCTCTCCTCGCAAGGAGCCAAGAATCTAATGCTTGCATTAGGGATCCACCTGGATTATTCCAGGACAGTGAACAAGGATACATATGAGGAGTCTTGTTGTTCCTGTGATCTTGAATCGGACCCCGTGGTGGACTTCAAGGTTAATGGCAGTCCAAGGCATAAGAAGATATGGAAGAAGCCTGAGGAAAAGGGAGGAGAAGTGGGAGACTCTTCCTAGTTGGTCGGATGTGGCAGAGATGTCCTATTGCTACAATCTTTCTTTCTTGTAGCTTGAGATAGGGAGGCTATGATGAAGAAGGGAGTTAGTCTTTCTTCCATGTTTGTGGGTGTTCTTTATTGAAGTGAAGGGGGCTTGCTTGACCTTCATCTTCTTTCGTAGATGATCAGTGGCGGGTTATATCTAGTTTGGTTTGCCTTCAGTTTTCTTATGTTTTTGTTTTTGGTCTGCTGGAATTGTTTTTCTGGCAATGGTTTGTTATCATGGGTGTATACAGGGATCTCTTTTTCAGTGCTTCCTATTCCTTTGGATACAAGGGTTTGGTGGGTTGGGGTCCCCTCCTTTGTGGGTGTGCTCAGTGGTTTTGGGGGCTTGGCCTCACTTTCATTTTGTATCTGGGTGTATGGGATGCTTGGAGGTTTTCTGTGTATGTGCCCATGAGTGACAGTTTTTGTACCTTGATACCTTGTTGTCTTGTGTATCAAGGGGTAGTTTATTTTAGGGGAACTTTTTTGTACCTCAAGTTTTGGTTTTAGTAACACGTTTTTTTGACTAACCAAAAAAAAAGAGGATGCCTTGATACAAAATTATTTGATTAATTTTTTATTCATATGTTTTAGGGAAGATATTGTCTCATGAGATGGTTTCTTCTAAAATCAAATATCATGCTACTAGCCCTAACATATGGTTTCTTTTTATTGCCTTAATATATGACAAATTATCTTTTTGGTTAAGTTGAGATCATATACTTATTTTTTTGTTTTTGAACTACAAATAATATATTTCAATCATTTTAAATTGTCTTTGTCACACTTCATTTACCCCATAGCTCTGATTACTTTTGCTTAGGGGGAGCTTAAATCAAGGGGGAGCATGCTAGATATGCCTTCTTTACCATACTTTTATTTTTTATTTTGACAAATGGGTAGGAAAAAACTTGATTTAGAATAGAATGTTTTTCTTCATGACTACCTTCAAGTATACATGATATATATGGTTTATTATCAATGATTAGGTATGTAAAAGAACATCATATTTTACGTCAAGAGCAAAAATTTTGAGTAAAAGTAAAACCATCATTGGGCGTCATCTAGTAGAAATGAAATTATCTTTCCTAACCCAATAAATAAAATCATGTAAACTTTCATCATATTCTCAATTGGCATACTACCTAAGGAAATCGTATGATCTCAAAAACTCAAACAAGAAATGTACTTGGTTATATTTTATTTTATCAAATAAATTATTGTCAATATCAAAAGGTGGGTAATTGTTGGCCCAAGAGCATCAGTTACACCTAGTTTTGTGAGTGACATATTTCCCATTTATGTTTCTTGTAACTATTCATTTATGTATCAAGGATAATATGAGTTACATCATATGAAATAGACATAACACATGAACTGAAAAGTATATACTTTTATTATTTCAGAAAGGAATTGTAAAAGGTTATAAATCTCCATTTATTTTATATCTTGCAAAATAATTAAGTATGATGAGCCTGATAGAGTAATTTATCTTAGATAGGTCCACCGAAATCTTTTTAATTGACTATGTTTTATTTCTTAGGTTTCTAGAGCCAAATAGAACCCTTTTGGTTAGTAGAATTGTGGAACTATAATTTCAAAAATGACAATCTCGCTAGAACTTATAGCTCGACCAGGCACATCTAAACTAATGTTACAATACATATCTTTATTATGGTATAATCTTTAAATTTAGGATAATTCCCATGTTAATTACAACATTATTTGTAATTTTAGCTTCATTAGCATCTCTAATGAAATTTTGGTTGATTTAATCTTAAATGTTTTCCTTACTAAATCAAAGACATGTGTTATGCATGCATTGAGTTTTGAATAGTTGATATATAACACCTCACACACATTGGTAGAAAGTGATTTAAGAATACTTGAGCAATTTTCTAATTAAGAATTTGTCATTTGATAGATTTTTCATGATTTTAGTATATAATTATAGACAAATAAATTATGAATCAAAGAAAAAATAATGAACAAATTAAAGTTCATATAAGAAAGTTACGGTACCTTTACTTTTCACACACTACTAATATCAATTCACAACTAGTGGGTGTCTTGATCTTTCACTAGACTGGAGGGAAATATTAATGTGAATTTTTTTATTGATCCATAGTATGGGTGATCGACACTTAGACCTGAGGATGTCTTGATCTTTGTCTGGGCTGGACCAAAACATGCGTATGTGGGTATAACATGAGTCTCCCCATTGATGGGCTTCAAAGGTGGAGATTTTATTGCAAGACATGCAGTCTTGAAAGTCATTGCAGCTAAAGTTGTCAAGCATGAGAAAGCATGCATCGTTGATAAACATGTATTTATACATGTTATGTTTGATACTTTTATATTCCTACCATCAGAGGATGTGGATCTTCTCAAAAGCATCCAAAAACTATTCATAATAGTGTTATGACCCCAAGGACTATGGATGTTGTGTTTTAGATGATTACATTTGTAAAGGGATTAGCAGCACAACGTGTTTCCCATCTAGATTTTATTTCATTATAATTGTTTTAATTTTATATAGTTTATTCACAATTGATGGTTCACAAATGATGCTTTTCACAAACTAATGGTTTTGTAATGTTTCGTCACGCAACAAAAGTCAAATGCAATAAAACCATATTATTTAGATAACCAAAGCCCTAAATAAAGAAAAGATGAATTAGAAAGTGACTTCTAGGGTGATGTAGGAAATAAAATCAATAGTGTGGGAGAATAATATAATTAGTTGGCAATCAGCAAGGTAAGTCTGAACTGATGGTTTCTCCTTGGTTTTCTATCCTTTTCCTTGGTTGAAGCCTGGCCAAAGGCTAATTAGAGGTTACTTTCCTCATTCCTTTTTCGTCTTCTTCCTTGACTTGTCAGAGGATAGGATAGTAGCTTGGTTTGGACCTATAGATGATGGGATCAAAGCTCCTAACTCAAATGCAAGCTTAAGAAGCCAAGATTTAAATTAACCACGACCAAAATCATGATTAGGACTAAAGAAAAAAAAATAAACATGAGTGAAAGTTCATCTTTTAGTGTTTATTTTCACATAACATAAGTCAAAATGTGAATAATATATATTGACTTGTTTACTTTCTTATTGTTCCCAATTTAGTAAGATTAAATTTAGACTTTTATGTAAGAAAGATTGATATAACTAGAAAATCTATGTGATTTGAATGATTTCAATTTATAAAATGTATATGAATTATATGAGTTCAAAACACAGTGAAATCTAGAGTCATCAGTGTCTCTGGATTTGTCTTAAATCCTCATTGATGAAATGCATTATGGGAAGTGGCACGACACAATTTAATTTCCTTTTAGAAAAATTGATGTTAAAGTGCATACTTGCTTCTCCTGTTATTCTTTTGATGCTTGGTTGATCCAATTCAAGTTGCATAAAATTTTATTATCAGTAGTTTAGTACAATAAGTTAGAACATAATTAGTGGTATTCAATATGCCAGATATATGGTATTGTTATAGCATAGGCTATTCTAGTACGCTAATTATTACATCACTCTTCATCTACCTTCACTACTTCCATAGTAAAAATTCTAGCTTGTCTTTTGGTAGGTGGATGGTGGTCCTTGTTCTGGTCCTGGTCCTTCTTGGTGAGCTTAGGGTAGTTTGACTTGAGGTGTCCGATTTCTCCATAGTAGTAGCATGCACCCGTACCATACCTTCATGGGCCTGCATGGTTCTTCTTGTACATCGGACATTGGGGTTTCTCAGCTTCTACTATAGGTTCAGGTACCTTCCTCTTAGAGTTGTTGGGAGGATGGTATTGGTTGTTCTTCTAAGGAACTTCTTTCTTGTAGGATCTTCCAGGGTGATCTTCAAGCTCTTGGGTTGCATCCAGGGCGGCCTGAAGGGTCATGTGGCCTCTTCCTGACAAGGAAAAGCTCAGGTCAGGCTTGAGTCCTCGGATGAACTTCTTCATTCTGTGACGTTCATCATGATCATAGCCATACTTTTGGAGTAACCTAAACTTCATGGCGTATTGGGTAACAATCAAGTCACCAATTTGAGCCAGTTTCGCAAACTCTAGCTCCTTATTCTCAATCATAGGTTCAGACACATACTCATCCTGGAAGGCTTCAACAGACCCTTCCCATGTGAGTGGAGGTGCTTTAGGTGCCCTTGAGTTGAGGAGGTTTTCCCACCATATGCAGATTGCTCCCTTAAGCACGTGGATTGCAAAATGAACCCTAAATTGTTGATGGCAATCCATGTCTCGAAAGTAGTGTTCCATGCCTCTAATCCAATCATCAGTTTTGGTGACTACATCAATCTCTCCTTCACTTGAGAAAGAGTCGGGCCTTATCTTTAGGAAATCCACTAGAGTAATCTCATGATGTCTAGGTTGGTGTTGTCCTTGGGTTAAGACTTTGGTGATGGCTTGGACCAAATTTTCTAGGGTTGTCTTATTGTTCCCTCTTGGTCCACTTTCCCCACTAGAAGAGCTAGCACCATCATCCTTACCCTTTCCCTTGTCTTCTCTCTTAGGGGCCATATGAAAAAGGGTCATATAAACCTACGGTTAGAACATATGAATCAAATCGTATCTTTGGTGACCATCCATTTATTAGCTCTAATACCATTAATATAACACCCCTTATGATATTCAACATGACTGAGTGGAAGCTTTCATCTTAGAGGAGGAATGTCACATTTAAGTAAATCATAGAAAATAAATACATAATTCTCCAAGAGATTCATACAATGTTCTTTATATAGGAAATTACAACTGAGTGCTATAACATGTCTAAGCAATTTTAAACATGGAAACTATGCATAAAGATTAACATAATCAGATTGCCTAGGATGGATGTCACCCCACCAGATGGTTCTATAAGGTCTTCTAATACTATCTTGCTTCATAGTTTCTCCAATTCCTAGGGACATCGCGTCCCCAACCATGCAAAGGGGAAAAACAATCATTTCATTAAACGGTACTGGCACATTATAACATAAGAAAAATAAAGTATACCTGGCATGTAAGAAAAAGTTTACATGAATTGAATATAAGCATTCTTGGATATTAACATCAAGAATTGAATATTAATTGTATGCAACCCTTTGTAATGCCCCATTAGGAGCACATGATTTCTAGGAAAGCTCTTAATGCTAGTAAAGCCCTTAACGACCCCTTGAGGTTCATGATTTGGGAGCATATAAGAACTAGTTCAATTTTGGTTAACTTGATCATTAATATAACATTATCATTAACATAATCATGATTCTTGAACTTAACATGAAGGGATTTTACCCTCTTATCATGATGTCTTAGCATGATGGGATTGCTACCTTTTGATCATTAACATGAATTTCATGATTCCTTAATCATAACTTTAATCATAATGAACATTTTAATCATAATAAATAACATATAACAGTCATCAAGCAATAACATAAAGTGATCATTATTAAAACATTAAACATGCAATGATAATGCCTACTTGTACTTAACATGCAAACAACCATAATACTAGTGATCAGTAGCATGGCATGTTTACCTTGGAGCAATGTAGATCCTAAGATAGTCTTCTTGATCCTTGAGTTAAATATAGGTTAAATCTCCCTTGACTTGATTAGGCTCTAAGCACCTATTCATAAACATCATTAATCAATACCTTGTATTGATCTTAGGCTGATTTAGGGTGAATTAGGGTTTGAGTGCATTAGGGTTAGGTTCATAGGTCAATATCATAAACTTAGGAAAATTAAGCTGATTCAAATCATATTAATTACACAATACATAGTTAGGGTTTTAATGGGAAAAAATAGGGTTTCTCATAAAACATCGAAATGGAAATGAAAATCAGGAATTTAAAATAGTAAAATATACTTCCTCTCAAAAAACCCTTTCTAACGACTATTTATTTGTATTTTTCTGATCATCCTATAATTTACTGTTAATTTTTCAAAATTGACTAATCAGAAATCACTAAACCATATTCGTGACACTGATTTGAGTTGAAAATAAACTTGATGTAAATAAGCGGTGAAAAGACCAAAGAACTTTAGGCGTGTGTTACATGTAATCAAATTGGTGGGGGCAAACTTGTCAATTAGACATCATTTGTAACTCGCGGCCGATTATTCAAAATGTGTGTTGAAATTACTATATTGTCCTTGTGATATTAATAACTTGATTAAAAACACAGGGCCACCAAGGTCATGACTGGCTTGGTTTGTTCCATGTCTTCTCCACTGCATCAGGTGTGAGCGAGCAACCTGGAGGTTGATTCTCCGATCAGAACTTGGGATGACTGAATCATTCTTGCAAAAATGAGGTTTCCAGTGAGTTGCAAATCATTAGGCAGAGCCAAAGAGCCAAAATCCAAATGACGGTGACAACTGGAGCTCAAGAATGAATCTCCGCCATTGTTGGAAACCGAAGGAAACGAAATGCGTGAAGGTGCAATGACGGGCAACCCAAAACCCAGTCCAAGATCTCACAAGATCATCCTGAGGACATGGGGAACAAAACCCATGTTCTAGGAACCACAAAACATCATGAACGCACATCAGTTGTCACGACTAGAGCAGGGGGGTAAGATTTGTACGCTTCATAGAAGAGGACGAGCCTAAAATGTAACAACATGAAAAGCTTCAGGGAAGTTCATCAAGGCCAAAGGCGACTTTTTTGTGGCCATAGGAAGCCCAGAGCACGGTGGAGTTGTACGCTGACAAGAACCATGAAGGTGACCATGAGGGTACAACAACTGGGACAGGATCGGGGCAAAGAAATGATGCGAAAAACATTGTGATGGATGGTAGATGCTTACCAGAGAGATAATTAGGGTGGAGGCACTGCTGAGGGCAGGGAGAAGCCCACACTACTAGAGAAGGGTAAAGGAGTAGGTCCAAGCTTTCTGAGGCATGAATGGTTAAATTGAAGGAGGAGGAGTCAAGGGTGAAGGGTCTCGGTGCTTTTAAATGACTTACCTAGGGGTGAAAAGCATTGGGGTAGCGTCTGCAAAAACACAGCGGAGAGCCCATGATGCCCTAGTTTGGGTGTTTTGTTTATAGGGCAAGGGAGAGGATGAGTAAACCACCATTGAACTTGGGGAAGAAGGGTGAATTCACTGGTGAAGATATTTCGCGATAAGATGCATTGATGGTGGAGAAAAGAACTGGGGAAGGTGGAGCCTGTGAAACATCTCTGACTTGTCCAAGCTATTAGATCATCGACTACTCCAATGGGGACTGTCATATCGTGCGCTTGAAAGGAAAAACAAGAAGTAACATGTGACACAAATTGAAATATGGAACATTAGGGAAAATCAATGCAATTTATGAAAACGGAGTAAAACTTTGGTCAAACTATACTAAAATCTTTCAAAATTGATTTGGAGGGTCAAACATGGGCCAAATGAGTTCAAATTTGAACCATAGACAAATTCGAAAGTCTAGAATATTCATGTGAAGCTAGATTTTGTTTTTCTACACATTATGGTCCATAACTCCCATATCTTAATTAAAATGCATTTAAAAGAAATATAATTTGAAAGGTCTCCTATTATTGAATTCTTGAGTCATAAATCTGAGATTACTATTAACTAGTGACATTGTCACCTTATAACCTTTCTCTATGATTTATGGCCATTTTGTAGGGGAGAGAAAATGAATGGGATTAATACGAGTTAATTGATATACATAATTCATATTTGGAAATGAAATATGACTTTGGGTCTTACCTTAAGTTTCCTCATCCTATCTTTGTATAAAGACAACCATTATAGGTATTTTTCATTAAAACCCCTCAATTATTCTTCTTTAGTAAAAAGCTCATACTAAGTTTATATTTACAATGAAAATTAGAATGTGAGAATTCTACCCACCATAAAACAAATTTCATCCTCAAAATTTCCTAAGGTACTACCCACCTTAGGATTTTTGTTCCTTCATCATATAATTAAAACATTAATAAAATTTGCATGGAAAGTGAATTTATTTCATAAAAAGGTTCAAATGAACATAAGCTAATTATTACATCACTCTTCATCTTCCTTCTCTACTTCCATAGTTAAAATTCTAGCTTGTCTTTCGGAAGGTGGATGGTGGTCCTAGTTCTGGCCATGGCCCTTCTTTGTGAGCTTAGGGTAGTTTGACTTGAGGTGTCCAGTTTCTCCATAGTAGTAGCATGCACTCGTACCATACCTGCATGGGCCTACATGATTCTTCTTGTACGTCAGACATTGGGGCTTCTCAGCATCTATTGTAGGTTCAGGTTCCTTCCTCTTAGGGTTGTTGGGAGGCTGGTATTGGTTGTTCTTCTGAGGAACTTCTTTCTAGTAGGATCTTCCAGGGTGATCTTCAAGCTCTAGGGTTGCATCCAGGGCGGCCTAAAGGGTGATGTGGCCTCTTCCTGACAAGGAAATACTTAGGTCGGACTTTAGTCCTCGGATGAACTTCTTCATTCTACAACGTTCATTGTGATCATAGCCATACTTTTTGAGGACCCTAAACTTCATGGCGTATTGGGTAATAGTCATGTCACCAACTTGGGCCAGGTTGGAAAACTCTAGCTCCTTCTTCTCAATCATAGCTTCAGACACATAATGATCCTGGAAGGCTTCAACGAATCCTTCCCATGTGAGTAGAGGTGCTTCAGCTACCCTTGCGTTGAGGAGGTTTTCCCACCATGTGCAGGTTGCTCCCTTGAGTATGTGGGTTGCAAAATGAACCCTAGAGTGTTGAGGGAAATCCATGTCTCGAAAGCAGGGTTTCATGCCTCTAATCCAATCATCATGTTTGGTGACTACATCAATCTCTCCTTCACCTGAGAAAGAGTCGGGCCTTATCTTTAGGAAATCCTCTAGAGTTAGCTCATGATGTCTAGGTTGGTTTTGTCCTTGGGTTAAGACATTGGTGAGGGCTTGGACCAAATCATCTAGGGTTGGCATATTGTTCCCCCTTGGTCTACTTTCCCCACTAGAAGAGCTAGCACCATCATCCTTACCCTTTCCCTTGACTTCTCTCTTAGGGGCCATTTGAAAAAGGGTCATATAAACCTAGGGTTAGAACATATGAATCAAATTGTATCTTTGGTGGCCATCCATTTATTGGCTCTGATACCATTAATGTAGCACCCTTCTTATGATATTCAACATGACTTAGCAGAAGCTTTCATCTTCGAGGAGAAATGTTACATTTAAGGAAATTATAGAAAATAAATACATAATTCACCAAGAGATTCATACAATGTTCTTTATATAGGAAATTACAATTGAGTGCTATAACATGTCTAAACAATTCTACACATGGAAATTATGCATAAAGATAAACATAATTAAATCGCCTAGTATGGATGGCATCCCACCAAATAGTTCTTGAAGGTTTTCTAATCTTGTCTTGCTTCTAGTTGCTCCAATTCTTGGGGACATCGCGTCCCCATCCATGCGAAGGGGGGAAACAATCATATCAGTAAACGGTACTGGCACATAATAACATAAGTAAAATAAAGTAAACTTGTCATGTAAGAAATAGTTGACATAAATTTACTATAAGCATTCATGAATAGCATTCTTGGATATTAACATGAAGAATTAAATAGTAATTGTATGCATCCCTTCCCTATTAGGAGCACATGATTTCTAGGAAATCCCTTAATGCTAGGAAACCCTTAACGATACCTTGAGGTCCATGATTCGGGAGCATATTAAAACTAGTTCAATTCTGATTAACTTGATCATTAATATAACATTAACATTAACATAATCATGTTTCTTGAACTTTACATTATGGGATTTCTGCCTCTTAACATGATGTCTTAGCATGATGGGATTGCTCCCTCTTGATCATTAACATGAATTTCATGAGTCCTTAATCATAACTTTAATCATAACAAACATTTTAATCATAAGAGATAAGATATAGCACTCATCAAGCAATAACATAAAGTGATCATAATTAAAACATTAAACTTCCAATGATAATGCCTACTTGCACTTAACATGCAATCAACCATAATACTAGTGATCAGTAGAATGGCCCATTTACCATGGGGCAATGTAGATCCTAAGATAGTCTTCTTGATCCTTGAATCAAATTTAGGTCAAATCTCCCCTTGACTTGATTAGGCTCTAAGCACCTGTTCATAAACATCGTTAATCAATACCTTGTATTGATATTAGGCTGATTTAGGGTGAATTAGGGTTTGTGTGCCTTAGGGTTTGGCTCATAGGTCAATATCATAAACTTAGGAGAATCAGGCTGACTCAGATCATATTAATTACATATAATAAATAGTTAGGGTTTTAATGGGAAAAATTAGAGTTTCTAATAAAACATCAAAATAAAAATGAAAATTAGGACTTGAAAATAGTAAAATCGACTTCCTCTCGAAAAACCCTTTCTAACAACTATTTATTTGGATTTTTCTAATCATCCTATAATTTACTGTTAATTTTTCAAAACTGACCAATCAAAAATCACTAAGCCATATTTGTGCCACTGATTTGAGTCGAAAATAAACTTGATGTAAATAAGCAATGAAAAGACCATAGAACTTTAGCCACGTGTTACATGTAATCAAATTGGTAGGGGAAAACTTGTCATTTAGACATCATTTGTAACTCTCGTCTGATTAATCAAAATGCCTGTTGAAATTACAATATTGTCCTTGCGATATTAATAACTCGATTAAAAACACAGGTCCACTGAGGTCATTGACCAGCCTGGTTTGTTTCATGCTTTCTCCATCGCATCAGGTGCAAGTGAGCAACCTGGAGGTTGATCCTCCGATCAGAACATGGGATGACTGAATCATTCTTGCGAAAACAAGGTTTCTAGTGAGTCGCAAATCAGCAGGCAGAGCCAAAGAGCCAAAATCGAAATGACGGTGACAATTGGAGCTCAAGAACAAATCTCTGCCATTACTAAAAACTGAAGGAAACTAAATGTGTGAAGGTGCAATGACGAGAAACCCAAAACCCAGTGGAAGATCTCGCAAGCTCATTGCGACGACATTGGGAACAAAACCCATGTTCCAGGAACCACAAAACCCCATGAACGCACATCAGTTGTCACGAACAGAGCAGGGGGGTCAGATTTGTACACTTCATAGAAGAGGGTGAGCCTGAAAACTAACGACATGAAAAGATTCGGGGAAGTTCATCAAGGCCAAAGGTGAGTTTTCTGTGGCCATAGGCATCCCAGAGCACGGCGGAGTTGTACGCCGACAAGCACCATGAAGGTGACCTTGAGGGTACAACAACTGGGACATGATCGGAGCAAAGAAATGATTTGCAAAGCACCACAAGGGATGGTAGATGCTTACTGGAGAGGAAATTAGGGTTGAGGCACTGCTGAGGGCAGGGAGAAGCCTGTGTCTCTGGAGAAGGGGAAAGGAGGATGTCTGAGCTTTATAATGCATGAATGGTTAAATTGAAGGTGTAGGAATGAAGGGTGAAGGGTCTCAGTGATTTTAAATGACTTACCTAGGGGTGAAAAGCACTGGGGTAGCATCTGCAAAAACATGGTAGAGAGCCCATGTTGTCCTAGTTTGGACATTTTGTATATAGGGCAAGGGAGAGGATGATTAAACCACCGTTGAACTCAGGGAAGAAGGGTGAATTTACTTGAGAAGATATTTCGCGATAAGGTGCATTGATGGTGGAGAAAAGAACTGGGGAAGGAGGAGCATATGAAACATCTATGACTTGCGGATGATGTGGAGGAAGAGGAAGATCATCAAGACATTAGATCATCGACTAGTTCATGGGGACCATCAGATCGCACACTTGAAAGGAGAAACAAGAAGTAACGCGTGACTTAAATTGAAATGCGGAACATTATGGAAAATCAATGCAATTAATGAAATTGGATTAAACATTTGGTCAAACTATACTCAAATCTTTCAAAATTGATTTGGAGAGTCAAACATGGGCCAAATGAGTTCAAATTTGAACCATAGGCAAATTAGAAGGTCTAGAATATTCTTGTGAATCTAGATTTTTTTTTAGACATTATGGTCCATAACTCTGGTATATTAATTAAAATGCATTTAAAAGCAATACAATTTGAAAGGTCTACTATTATTAATTCTTGAGTCATAAATTTGATATTACTATTAACTAGTCAGATTTGTCACCTTATAACCTTTCTCTATGATTTATGGCCATTTTATAGGGGAGAGAAAATGAAAGGGATTAATATGAGTTAATTGATATACATTTTTAGAGCAAAAATATCGATTCATCACTTGTTAGCCATACGGCATCTACAATTGGGGAGAAAGATACAAACAGAACATACAAACGTCACGTTCAGTAACCCTAGGACACTACAACTCATATTGGAATGAGAGAGAGACATTTCTGCATTGATTCTTCTTCCTTGAGGCTGTCTTAAGCAGCTTTTTATGAAGAATTCCTTCAACGTGAGCGTTAAGTAGTGGTAGAGGGGCTGGAACAAGATGGTATTCTGCTCGTATATGAACTCAAACGAAGCCATACAACTGAGCAATGAGATCAATCCAGAGCAAAGATGAGATAGCTGTACTAAGGTTGAATTACCGGGGGAAACCTTAGAAAAGCCACCACCTTCACAGAGGAAGGAGTAACAATCCTTATTCAAAAGGAAGAAACAACGCCGACATACAGCGGAACAAGGCAGATAGCCTGCCAGAAACTAGCACCCAAGCGAGAAACCTGCAAGGCAGAAGTTAATTGATATACATAATTCATATTTGAAAATGAAATATGACTTTGGGTATTATCTTAAGTTTCCTCATCCTATCTTTGTATAAAGATAACATTATAGGTATTTTGCATTAAAACCCCTCAATTATTCTTATTTAGGAAAATGCTCATACAAATTTTAAATTAACCAAGAAAATTGGGATGTGACAGAGACCCTATTGCTCCATACTTGTTTGTCATCCAGATTCAAGGTTTTTCAGAGCTTATTAAGGAAAAGGTCAATGATAAAAGTCTCAAACATATTCAAAAGTCTTCCAATCTTTCTATTTCTCATCTCATTTTTGTTGATGACCTTATGGTTTTCTGTGATGTTGATGCTTCTAATGTTGATACTATTCTTAAGATTTTTGAGGAATTTGGAAACCGCTCTGGGTTAAGTTCAATCCTACAAAAAGAAACATCATCTTAAGTAAATGTTCCAATAAAGATGAGGTTC
Source organism: Alisma plantago-aquatica (assembly GCA_963693085.1). Lineage (NCBI taxonomy): Eukaryota > Viridiplantae > Streptophyta > Magnoliopsida > Alismatales > Alismataceae > Alisma > Alisma plantago-aquatica. The sequence continues at coordinate 1,102,199,116 of OY856412.1, read as the reverse complement.
AAAAGCTTCTCAATTTCCTAGAATGTATTTTACCTAACAGGTATCTAGGCATGCCTCTTTTCTTTGGGATGTTATCTAAAAATCACTGCTCTGTTATTATTGATCGCATGAAAAGAAGACTTGAGGGTTGGAAGGCTAGGCTTCTTTCTCTAGATGCAAGGAAAGAGTTGATATGCTCCACTCTTTCTTCCCTTCACTTATATTGGACTTAGTGATTTCCTCTTCCTAAAGTTGTTTGTGATTCGATTGAAAAGATTTGTAGAGATTTTTTATGGGGTCAAACTTATAGCAAAAGTAACATCCATCTAGTAAAATGGGATCAAGTTATAAGACCTAAGAACGAGAAAGGTATGGGTATAAAAAGGTCAGAGATGTAGTTGACAGTTGGTTATATTATAACATCTGGTGTGTGGCTACTAAGAAAGACTCAATGTGGGTCAAATTGGTGGTTGAAGTCTACCTTAAGAAGTCTAATTTCTGGTATGTTGTTCCATCACCAAAGATGTCATGGTTTTTCTGTAAGATTCTTAAATAAAGAACTATAATTCTGACTTATGCCAGATTCAATGTTGGAAATGGTAAGAATGTCATCTTTTGGCTCGATCCTTGGTTTAATAGCTCTCCTTTGATCTCTATCTTGGGAAAAGATACAATTCTTAAATCGAGAACAAAGTTGTATTGCATTGTATATTTCTTTATAAAAGATAAGGCCTGATGTTATAATCCAAAAAGACTCAATATCAAACTAAATGACTTTCTTCATGCTTAGGATCCCCATATGAGTGGTGAGGACTCTCTATTATTTGTTGGTAATAAAGATTCTAATGCTAAATTTATTTGGAATACTATAAGACATGTCGATCTTGGAGACAAATCTGCTATTTGGATATGGACGGATAATGTTCCTGGGAGATTTAGGATTCATATGTGGAAATCCCTTCTTAATAAGCTCCCTACCAGTGATCTTATGAGAAGAAGAGGATTCCAAACTGCATCTATCTATTTCTTTAGTGGGAATGCTTATGAAGATGTTCTCCATGTCATGTTTGGTTGCCCTTTTGTTCAGAAACTTTATTCTAAAGCGGCCAATGTTATTGGCATATTGGTCAATTTTAGAAAGTGGGAAGATTTTCATATAGTTTCTGATAAACTAGATAAATTTTTGGTGATGGCTATCTATATTAAAGTTTGGAATGAAAGAAACCATAGGGTTCATGAAAATATTGATAGAAATGAAGATCTTATATGGAGGACTATTATTCAAGACTTTCAGGGTTATAGATTATAATGGATGAGGAGAAGGGAAGTTCTTTTTCTCAAAATCTCTCTTCAATTGGCTTCTTTCCTTTGATATCCAGTTTTCTTAAAGTTGTTGTTTATCTCATGCTCTTTTCTGGACATAATTGTATTGGTTTCTTATTGAGGTTGTTCTCTCCTACTGACTTTGGTTGGATCGAGAGGCAGGGATTTTGTTTTGGTCTCCCTTAGCTTTCTAGAGTGAAAGAGGAAGTGTATTTTTTCTTCTTCTATCCCTATGGGTCTACTAGCACATTTCAGAAAGTGACAAGTTCTTTTTTGGTGAATACTATGTGATTTTCAGTTTAATCGATATATCTTTAGTAAATGACAAGCATTGTATGTACAAATCCTCTCTATACTTGTGGATATACAAATTCTTATCCTATGTACAACATATTTTACTTTCAGTCATTCTCTTCCTGAGAATGACAATCATTAAATCTACCATTTACCCTAAAAAATACAAAAAATGAACCAGGAGTTTTTTCTGAAAAAAAAAGGTTATAGGTAATCCATTTAATAGTAAAAAGGATTATAAGTGAATGGATGAGGTGACTCAGGATTCCCCTAGAGAGGTGATTGGTAGTGTAATTGAGCACCATCTCCAACTTCTTGGGTAGGGTCATATTTGGAAGAGAATAGCAATAGAATTCATTCTATTACTCCACAAATCTCGAAAGATTGGTCTGAGTTATGTCGAGTAGAACCAAAGAAGTCAACCTCACCTCTCAACCAAACAAATATCATTGTCAAATACGGTTGCATTATCTTTCCTAAATTTGAAGTTACTGAGAATGTTGTAGGATGGTAGTTCTACCTGCCTGGGTATGTTGTCTATTTCATGACTGATTTGCATCTTCTCCATCAACATCTCCTTAAAATATGGAATCTCAATGGAACAATAAAGGTGCTAAATAAAAGTAATTATATATTTTCACTAAGATTTTTGAATCCTTAGGACATGGAGTATGTGCTTGAACATGGCCCTTGGTATGTTTTACAAAATCCGATCATCCTATTCAGATGGCATCCTGATATTCCCCTATCAAAAATTGGTCTGAAGAATGTGTCGACCTGGGTTATTTTGTATGAAGTCCCTCTCAAACTATGTGATGAAGAGATGTTTGAATGCATATGTTCATTATTAGGTATCTCGTTGTACACTGATAGATCCACCAATGAATGCTCACATCTTGAATTTGCTAGGATTCAAGTTCTAATGCATTCTTCTTTGGAATTTACTATATATGTGGGTCTGCAAAGTGATGAAGGTGACACCCACATATTCCTATTGAATATGAAGTTTCCATCCTTATGTCAGAGGTGCAAACTATTCGGTCATGAGATTTCTTGTTTCATGTGTCTCTCCCCAGTTTAAGGACCTCTAATACTGATGACACAAATTTTATTCTCTCAAGGATTACTAGTCCTCAAGTTTCCAATTCCTCTTTTTATAGCAATACTATTTTGATTTTGATTCTAATTCCTGAGAAAAGAGCCCCATCTATAAGATAAGTACCTTGAACTCCAGTTCAAGTGTTTGGTAATGTGCCTCTTCCTATTAATGGTGTCTTCATTGAAGAAGCTCTATCATCTCCATTCAACGATAAATCTCCTCTGAATGTTGTTACTAAAGTTATTTTGGGTATAACTTATAGAGTTACAAATTTAGTATTCTCTCATGTGACTAGAAGTATTAGCAATCTGTACTCTCTTCAAAAAGTTATGGACAATAACTCAATGGCCCAGGCGCCCAAATGATCAACTCTAAGATCTCATCTTGAAATCTCAGAGGCCTTAATAACAAAATTATAGGTATACAAGAAGAAGTTAGAAGATCTGACACTCAGATATTTGTTTTAATAGAAAGGAAGATAAAAAAGGAATAAATTTTACGCTATTATATCTAAGTTATTTTTTCATAATATAGTTCCATTTCAAACATTGATTCTCATTCCCTTGGAAGAATTATTGTCCTTTGGAAAGAAACTAAATGCAATTTTCTCAAAAATTCTGAAATGGATCAACATATTTTGCGTGATGTTACTATTGATGGAAAAAAATTCCTAATCTAATCTATCTATGGTCCTAATGATGATTATGATAGATCTAACCTTTAGGGTTCTCTTTCTCTTGTAAACTATGGAATCCCTATATCATTCTCAACGATGTTAATGTAGTCAAGAAAGAGAATGAAGAGTAGGCAAACTTCCTCCTATGAGAAAGTCCATGGATGAGTTAAACTCTTTTCTTCTCAATAGTGGTGTTCTTGTATAGGAACTTAAGGGTCCCTTTTTTTCTTGGGGTAATCATCAAGAGGGATAAAATTTTATCACTTCTAAAATTATAGAGTCTTATTTAACTCTAACTTCATGTCCCTTTTTGAAAATTTTTCTGGTGAGCTTGTCTCTAATACAATTAGTGTCCATTGATGAATTGAGGTTACAATAGGGGCACCTACGTGCACTAGACCCCCTTTAGATTCATAAATTCTTGTCTTTTAAGGAAGGTATTTCTATTTTGGTTAATGAATCCTGGTATTTAAATGTTGGATGTTGTTCTATGTTCAAAGTTTGTAGGAAGTTTCAAGATTTAAGAGCCAATTCCAAGAGATGGAAAAAATTGAGTTGTAGAGCATTAATAATGAAGTCAAAGTTCTGAAGCACAAAGCTTTAAGAGCTCATTGAACTCATACCTATGGGTACCAATCTTCAACTTATTACACTTGAGCTCATAAAGAAGTTAGATATGGTTGAAAAAGTTAAAGAGGGTCTTCTTAAGCAGAAATCAAGAATACAATGGTTAAAGGAAGGAGATCAGAATTCAAAATTTCTCTACTCCTAGAAGTGACATGTAAAAGAAATTTTATTAGAGGTTTAACCACTAATGGTAGCATGAAGCATGATCCCTTTTTCGTGAAAGATTATATTTTCTATTCCTATTCCAATATTTTCAATAGTTGTCATTCTAGTTCGACAACACTTTTTTCAAGTGGTCTGATTCGATGATTATCACTGTTCAAAGATACTCTCTTATCTCTAAAGTTACTCAGAAGGAAATTGATGATGTAGTTTCTAGTCTTAATCTAGATAAAGCCCCAAGGCCTGCCAAATTTAATGCCTTTTTATTTAGAAATTATGGTCTATTGTTGGTGCTGATATTTCTTGTGTTGTTTCGGACTTCTTTTCCAAAAGTAAGCTTCGGAGAGAGGCTAATAACACCTTTATAACTCTTAGCCCTAAAGGGTTGGATTCTTTTGATATCAAAAACTCATGTCCCCTTGCAGTTTCCAATGTTGAGCATAAAATCATCTGAAGGATTCTTGATAGCAGGCTTCAACTCATCCTCCCCTTTATCATTAGTCCAAATCAAAATTCCTACATCAAAGGGAGAAACATTAACGATGATATCCTTCTATTGAATGAAATTTTGCATGAATTTAATAGAGTTTCCTCTAGGAAGAAAATTTGCCTCAAGATTGATATTTTTAAGGCAAACAATTCTGTTAAATGGATATTTCTATTTTCTATCTTGTATAAGTCAGATTTTCCATCTATTTGGATTAATTGGATTATTGCACTTTTAACTCAACTTCTTATCAGGTTTTGGTCAAAGTTGAACCAACTAATTCTTTTAAACCTACCAATGGTATTAGATAAGGTGACCCAGTGATGCCCTACCTCTTTGTCATCTTAATGTAGGCCTTCTCTTAAATTAGGGATCAAGTTGTCAAAGAAAATGCTATTCAATCTCTCAAGGCTTCATAAAACTTAATATATCTCATCTAGTTTTTGCTAATGATTTAATTTTTTTATTAGAGGCAAATGTGTATAATGGTCATAACATTTTGAAGTTTTGGATTTCTTTGGTAGCCTCTCTGATCTCAAGATGAACCCTTTCAAATGTGAGGTGATTTTTAGTAAAGAAGCTCTTTTTGCTGAGCTAAATAAGATTCTAAACTCCCCTTAAAGTACCGTGGTGTTCCTTCAGTTTTGGGAAAATTAATAGATCAATTATTTATCCTCTAATTGACAAGGTTAAAGACATTATGAAATTTTAGAAATGTAAGTGCATATCTATGGCAGGTAAACTAGAATTGATCCATTATAATCTGACCATACTTTATTTACTCTGGTGCTATTCCTTTCCTATTTCAAAATCTATTATGGAGGATATTGAAAAAATCTATCATGATTTCTTGGGGGTAGAAGTTAAGAGGAGAACCACCTTCACCTCGTTAAATGGTCAAGGATTATAAGACCAAAGAAGGAAGGTGGTCTGAATATTAGGACAATTGAAGATGTTTCATTGGCACGAATTTTGTTTAATGCTTGGGATGTTTCCTGTAACATAATGAATCTTAGATGTAATCTACATGTAAACCTATTTCCCAACATTCTCTTTCATTTCTATCCTTTATGTCATTTATGTTTAATTAGTAGAATTTAGAGTGGTTTAGTGAACATTTATTCACTAATTGTACCAATATAAGGGTTAATGCACAAATACCTCAGTGAAAGCTTAATTACCATAATTAAGTGCTATAAACCTTAATATAACTTTTTTATATGTGATTTGAAAACATAAAATGAGCCTAATTTTCAAATTTGGTTTGATTTGGATGTTGTTTGTGCAAGTTATGCAATTTTAGGTACATTCTGGACATTTATTCAATTTACCCAATTGGGAGGTTTCTTTGCAAATTATCACCTGAATTTTAATCATTGGATATTCCCTTACCATATCAAGATTTTGAACCATGGGGCACCTGATTGCACCTTGGTTTGAAGGTGTTTCTCTCAAAGGGCGTTATAGGGATTACCATCTTTATAAATGTGCTTATCTTTAAAAGCAATCAACCAATGGGGTTATTTCTTTGTTTGAAGGATGGTGGGGATGGCCTAGAAGGGTCCAAGGGCTTGTAGGACCATCCTTTGATATAAAGAAGAGTCCATGATCTGTCCTCTTACATGACCATGAAGCCCTAGCCTAAGGACACATGGAAAGTCCCATAGACACCTCATACTTGCCCCCTTCTTTATAAAGTCATACATACCCCTTCCCACCTCCAAATCCAAGAAGAAATCCTCTCCTTCTCTTTCCCACATCCTAGAGCATCATCCCTTTTATGTTTTGCCATGAAGTTTCTATCCCAAGGTAAAAGAGGGTGCCTACCTTGGTGAAGAAGGCTCCTAGGGTTCTCAATTTCTCTATTTAGGATTTCTTAAGCTCCTCCTTGGTGATTTTGACCAAAACTAGTAAGAATCCTCCTTTACTTCCCTGTTTTCATGCTTTTAGTATTCATCCCACCTTTTTTTCAGTCATAACCATGACCTTACATGGTAAAACTCCACCTAGAACCCTAAAACATCTCATCTCTATGCTCTTTTGCTAGGGTTTGCACCTCTAAAGTGGAGAAGCTGATCTTTGCTCAAGAAAGGAGCTTATCTTCGAGCAACCAAACCTTCTAATCTTAGGATCCTTTCTGTTTGGACCTTCTTACCTTCCTAGGGACAAGTTTTGTTAACTCCGTTCTCATATATTGCTTAATACATGCTTAAAACTCATGCTTTTATGTTTAAAATCGATGATTTCCATCTCTTTTTACCATGTTCTTCTAGGGTTTCAATTTCTTGCTGTTTTACCTTCTCTAGAAGCTCTAGTTTGGTTATCTATGCAACTTCAAACCTGATCTTTGGTCAAATGGTGTTTTCTCCCTTTCCCTCTCTCTTCAATTATCTCGATCAGTTTTATGAAGTGGCAATTTCCTATTGGCCATTATTAAAAAATTCATATCTTCTAATCCACTTATCCAAATTTGAAAAATAAATATGTTTTGGAATTGGAAAATTAATCTCTACCTAATAAAAATATTTTCAAGGCATGGTTTTATGAAGGGTGATTTTTCTAAAATGAATTTAGTGCATAACATCCATAAAAATTACATCTTAATCATCATAACTCCAAAATTAACATAAAAATATGTTTTCTTCATCAGCAGATCATAATAAGTTCAATGTTGATAATTTCAAAATCTAAATCTGAGTTTTTTTAAAAATTTCTGAAATTAGGGTTTCTATACATTAATGTGCACTATGTAATCTAATACCTGGAACTTGGAATCAATTAAAGTGGTGAAAGTTAGTAATTGATATCAGTAAGAGAGGTTTGTGCATTCCTTACACCATATGTTGGGATAATTGTAGCCAAACCCTATATTTCCCTAATGAAGCTTAAATGAACCCTAAATCTTCTATTCTTGAATCCTAATGTTGTTCATGCCTTAAATCAGATTATAATTTCTTCTTGTTTGGGTCTTATACCCCACCGCCATGCTTATTGAATATTAGGACTACTCATGCCATGACTACTTTTCTAGCGTGTAGATCTTTGTTCTATTTAATTTAAAGTAGTGATACTTATGTACAACCACCAACATAGGGCATGTATTAAATCTCCCTGGGGAATGTTTTTATTCTGCCCTATATAATTGTGAAGGTGACTGGGAATGTCTTATTCACCCCTCACCTATAGGTTAGAGGTCTAATAGGTGCCTCAACCCTATTACTTAGGTAGACATAATTATCTTACATGCAAATCCTTTTTAATATAATTGTGAATGGCAAATTTCTTTTGAATATAGCCTCATACTCTTGTTATCTTCATCTTATGATGAACCCTAGCCTGTTCTTATTTGCTTTACTTATCTTGTTGTCCTAGACTAGTTTTGTGACACATACCTTGTTTTCTTTCCCCTTTTGCCGCGTGCTTTTCCAACCACCCAGGTGTTGGTGTTGAGCAAGGAGAAGGACAAGTTTGAAGGAAGTCATCTCTGGAGTAGATTTCAAGCTATCTGAAAGGATGTCTAGGTTGATATAGATAGATCCTTTTCTCTTATCCTTTTCTTTTGGGAACAATCATGTAATGAACAATGAAAACCATGTAATAGGCTTACTACTTTTATTTCTGTTGCTATTGACATTTTATAATGTATGTGGTGCACGCTTATTTACTTGGAATATTATACATTCATCCCTAAATATATTTTATCTTTCTAAACAGATGGATGTTTCGTACTTCCTTTAAATTATAGTAAGGAGGTGATCTCACCTCTTTACATTTCCAAAAAGGTACTCCCTATGGGCCAAATTGATTAATGAAAAATACTTAACCAAAGCTACTATATGGAATGTATCTACTAGTTCTAATGTCCTGGATTTTATGAAAAATCCTTAATCCCAAGATGTTCTTCTTAATCATATGTCATAGTATGGTTAATCATGGAAATAATATCAAGACCTGTTGGGATCCCTGGCATCCTAATAAATCATTTCTTAAAGAGAACATTGAAGTGGATGAAATCCTAATGTTAGGTTGTTCCTCTCACTGTAATCTGAGTTCTAGCATTGTTGAGAGATCTTGGAATGTGCCAAACACTAGAAATAACTACAAATTATTTGATTTCCATATGTATGATCCTAATGTGGGTAACTATGAAGAATCTATTTTTTTTTGTGAGCAAAATTTTCCAAAGCTTAAAACTGACTGGAATTATTTTAGAAGTTCTTTTCTTGAGTAGGTCATCTTTAAATGGAACTGGGCCTCTAAGTATCCAAATAGATAGAAAGTCCATATGTGGAAGTCATCTCAAAACAAACCTCCTACTTCTGACTACTCAAGGAGAGGAATCCAAACTCCCTCTATGTTATTTTTATGTAAATGTGTTTATGAATATTCCAATGATATATTCTTCTCATGTCCCTTCACTAGATCATTATGGGACAGGTTTACATAAATGGTTGAGAACCGTCAACTCCCATCTTCTTAGTATGATATTGTTCAAATCAAAGAAATAAAATACAAGATTCTCACCATGTATGCTTATTGTAACATTTGACATGAAAGAAATGCGAGGGTTCATGAAGAAAGAGAGAGAAAATACACTGAGATAATATCTCTTATTAAAGCCGATTTAGAAGTTTTGTTTGCCTAAGATGTTGCTTGACTTTTTTTTACAATTTGTGTACAATTCCTTTGGTCTTTCCATATATTGTCCTCTCTTATCTACGATAGTTTGAAGGACTGATGATCTGTGGGATCTGAATGACTGATGACTTTTTCTGGTATCCCTATACATGTTGCTTCCTTCTACAATGTTAATCTGGATAGTCTGCATACGTACAAATATATATTTTTGTTTGTTCTAAGAAGTTTTAGTGATTTTCATTTTTGATCATGATCGTTCTTTCTACATTTGATAGAGTTATCCTTCAATGATGGTATTGCTCTCTATATTGAAGAGGATAATTCTTTGTTTTATTATAGCTATTTTCTTTGTATAGCTTGTTTGATTCCTTCTATATATTCTCCTCCCTTTTCCATATGTTCAAAGCATGTGTTCTTTGTTTTTTCTATTTCTAATAGAGTTCTACTTAATGCTTCTCTCTCATTCTTCTTCTCCCCATTTATTTAATATTTTAAACCAAAAAAGAAAAAAAAGGAACAAGAGTTTTGATTGACAAAAAAAACATAAATAGTCTGACTTGAAGCCCCAGTCATTCGACAAGATACCTAGTAAGACTAGACTTTCTGGTCCATTGAATGAAATGTCTAGTGGATTGACTAGGCTGAGATATTCCAATCAGTTGACTATCAAGCCCATCTAGCTAGAATAGATCATCCAATTGGTCGACTATCTTGACCAATAAATGGACTAGGTTGGATCAAAGGATTGACTGAATTGATCCAAAAAGTCCTGACCCAGCTCAGTTGATCACCTAGAATGTCAATTTTCTCAACAAAAAAAACATAAGGGTAGTTGAAAAGTAGCCTGACCCAACCTGTCGGTCGGTGGATTTTCAATGAGTGGGATGTTGAAAGGTATCCACTATATTTTGTTCCCTATGGATTATTATATACCCTACTTCTCTACTATAAATAGGGGCATGACAACCAAGGTTTTGGTTACACTTTTAGCTATCCATAAATATCCACAAGGTGAGAGAGAAGTATAAATTATGCAATGCTATCACATTTTCAAAGGAAAGGTTTCTCCTTTCACCCTATCTCTTAAAACTCATTACGGAGTTCCTCTTCATCCATGTGGATGTTATAGAAGCATAGATGTGTTAGTTGTTATTCTGGGAGAGCATAAACAAAATCCACCCTTGTTTGTGTACTTGTGATCACCATTTCTATATCTATTCTGTAATAAAGTTGTATGTCACCTCCCTTTCTTCTAGTATATTTTTATTTTTTAGATCCACGCATAGGAACACAGACATAAAATTTTTCTCCTACCACTGTGCTTTTAACCTCTATGAATACCTACAATTGGTTATTTGTTGAAATATGATGATACGTATGAGGTTAGATCCTTAATTTCCATACATTTTTTGAAAAAATACATGCACACATTTTTGTTTCACCCACATACACAATATAGTAATATACTAATCATCATTTGTTTGTCAGTGTTTTAGGTTAAGAAATGATAACTTCAATCTACAGATAACCTTGCAAGGAAAGATGATAATGCTCAAGATAAACCAAGTGTATTTGTTTGATTTTATTTCTATAATTTTCATGAACCTTAGCTCATTCCCAAATTAATAATTATTTTTCCCTTATTGAGATTTGTGTAACTCGTAAGAGGAGAGTTTTCATCCCCACTCTTGTAAACAATTCCTTGGTTTGGAATTAGTAAACTATTAATTGTTGTTTATTTAAATCAAATTCCTAAGAAATATATGGATTAATGTCCATGTCTTCCTGGTCCACCTTGCATAGGTATAACATGAGTGGGTCTTGCTACATCATAGACTCTAAGAAACTTCATGGAGGTATGCACAAACTACGTGGGAGTGGATACATTAATAGGAAGTTGGAAGATATTTAGTCTTTCTCTTCAAGATCCTCTGGGTGCATCAAGGGAGACAGAGGTGATGAGGGAAGGCAGGATCTCTAACCATAGAGCATCACAATATATATAGTATATAGATGCAGAAATCATAGAGGGTTAGATATCTAATGCTTAAAATCCCATCAAATTTTAATCATGATTGAGTTGAAAAATCATGAGGGAAGGTGTAGATTTAATTTCCACATATGTCCTTATATAGACGGAGTTTGAAGTTGACCATGGAACATTGATCCTCAATTAAGTCTCTCAAGCCGTGTGGCATAATTTAAAGCATCCAGTTCTTGTCCCCTATATTGTTCGTAAGATTCAATATCACACTTTGAAAGATTTATTCAACCCGATTCATTTAGTGAAACTTTTTCAAACTTTAAAAATTGATATCTTTGAAATGGTAGCTCCAATTGAACTAATATCTGAAAGTTTATTTTAATATCTATGTTTTCTATAAGAAATATATGATATATAGTTACACAACCATCATGGCCATAATTGCTCCTCAAGTTATTTTAAAATAAACCCACAGATGGGACAATTATGCATGATATAAACTTCAAACTCAGACTTATTGTGTATCTTTATGAGGCATTAACTAGACTAAATGATTTCATTGACCAAAAGTTATCTAAAAGGATCACTCCATTTATAAATTGAATGGTGACCACACTACTATACCATGGCTTTTCAATTTATTGTCCTAAAGAGCATAAAAGCAAGGGTGCAACCAACTTTCTTTATATAAAAGATTATAGTTAATTATATCTTTTCAATCACAAAATTTATAAAAATAGTGAAAACTTCAACCTCATAGTAACTGATCTTGACTCCCACACACCTAATGGAATGATGTATGCTACGTCATTTCAACAACGTCACCACATATACATTTTCTAAAATGACATGTTAGAGATGACCTTGTAGTCTACCTTCTTCGACCTAAGTTCTCATACAATGTTAACATAAATGTCACTAGAATATGGTGGTATACGATGTGAAAATTGGTAATGGATAGTCACACTACCTCTATACAGACTCTTTTAAAATATATACATGTAGGAATTTGATATTGAAAACTAAAAGTCTAGAATTGCATATACCCCCTTCCATGATGTTAATTTTGTGTTACATATAGTGGAGAAATTAGCGTATATACATACAACCTTTCTAGAATACACATGACCTATTTATAATTTAAGAATATAAAGGTGAAATAGCATTCTACAACTCCTACGCTCATTTGTATACAACATAAAAGGACTAGTTGCATATGCAGTTTATTTGCTAATTGGGCTTAGTCCTAATGCATTTGTTATTCATCTCAGTGGAGGATGCACGTTTGGGCCACCTAATTCCATGGCCTCACTTGCGGTCATATGTGAACCCATTAATTGTGTTAGAAAATAATACTTTGGCCAGTTTGTCTACATGGTATATTTCATTGATCTTTAATTATTTATATAAAATGTACTAATTGTTGTTTAAGCCATGTATGATCATGTATTATCTAAGAAAGGTATACGGAGAGGGAATACAAAATATAAGAGAACTATTATTTTATGGAAAGTTACATGTTCAAGATAGGGTGATAAGTCTCATTCTAGATGAAGAAAGATACCAAAAATACATTTTGAACCAAGTTTCAAACCAAATAAGTACATATAAAGTTTGCATCACACATATCATAGAGGTACATTATGCATTTTACACACAAAAAGTAATAGAGAAATACATAATGGTTTGAATGTTATATACTTTTTTAGACCATTATTAAGAAGATAGTGTATAATTGATAGAATTTTAAATATTATACTAATGCAAAAAACAATACAAGAAATGTACACACCCATTACAAAACATTAACATGTCTAGTAAAAAAGTTATTGTACTATAAATAAGAGATATATATATTCTTCATTGAGTAATTGACCTATAAATGATTATCTATTGCTAACATATTTATACAATGAGAAATATAAGAAATTTCTAAATCACATATAAGAAATATACACACTAGTACAAAATTTATTACACCATTAACGAGTGTTATATAATGGGATTGTTAGAGTGTGTGTAGCAATTCTCATACTAAGTGTTACCAATCAAAAAATGAACAAATAATGTAGATCTTGAAGCACAAGAGGATTTATTTGTTAATTATGAAAATATATTCTTGAGTCCATCAATATTGTAAAAGAAATTAAACCCAATCACGATATGGGTGACAAACATATGTAAATATCAAATACATGTCAAAAAGTTGTATAATTGAATTTTTCTTAGCTCTTATATGTATGCCATATAATTTTGTTAATCATTTGATTTACCAATTTTTTAATAATATTATTGATCATACTACGATATTGATTGAGTACAATTTTTTTATTTTTAATGTATGGAAAACATTCAGAGTAAAAAGTAACTTGTTGCATCAGGGCCTCACCCATCTCAAATTTATGAATCCACCATTGATTAATGTTTTTATGTAAGTACAGTTGAGTTGAGAATTCATTTACCCTCTTAAATGTACCCATGTATCCGTAGAATCCTATATATAGGAGACCCAAAACCCCTTACAAACTACTAAAAATATTATTATTTGTTTCTACATGGTATCAAATGCATGGTCTAAATTTAATCTCTCCCAACTATTCATATTCCCTTTCCTTCCTTTTCTTTTCAACTTTTCTTCTTCCCATCCATAAAACCAACAATATCCAATGACAATAGTGAGGAGCCGACATCCACTAGCTTCTTGTTGCCATCATAGAGCAGCCAACGAAAACTAGTATTTGTTGGGAAGCACATGGGTTGTGACCACCAACCTTCGACGGGTATCATTTGGTCACATTATCCAACCTACCACCACTATATAGTATTTCCATACTCACCACATGTGATTTCTCCCCTCCCTCACTTCTCTTGTAATTTTTTACATAGATATAAGCTACAAACAAATAGGGAAAAAAGTTACACAAAGGACCCCATGCTAACTTATGAAGCACAAAAAAAGAAGTGGCACCATATTATTTCTTATTTGTCACCATGTCATTCCCCTAACCTACATGTCTATGTTTAGTCAAGCACACAGAACGAAGGGAGAAAATTGGCACCGCCATGCTCTGATCAAGGATGTAATAAATGACAACTATTTTTTATCTCTAGCTACCATAATAAATTTTGTGGAATGATATTTGATGTTGTGATGGTCAATTCCCCTATATGTAACTCTCAGTATGAAATATTCAAACTGATGAGTAAGGATTTTGGCAGAGAGGGAAACATAGGGTTTATGGTGGGGCTTAATATAGTCAAGAATTAAACATGGATCCAACAAAAGCAATTGTTTGTGTAATTTTTTATTAAAATGTAAGAAAAATTGGGGTAACAAAGACACATCATCGCCTCCATTTAAAGACTATCTAGTGGTGGATACGATCATTGGGTGCCTTTCAATGCCATACTATTGGTCTAAAGAAGATCCTATGCTACACACACTCCTATAAAAAAGGATATATCTTATTATTACTAATAATGTTATGAATTATCTTACGAATTAATTTGTGCAAGCTTGTATCACCAAATAATTTCATAATTTAGGCCACTTATAATGTTTATATAATTGTGATGGTCTTAAATCTGAAGTATAGACACCAAAAACCTTCAAATTTATAAATTAGGTTTAGCCTTTCATAATTGTCAATAAATTGTAGGAGTTTCCTTTCTTTGGAATAATTGGCTATTAAATAGAAACTATCATAGTATTTGAAAAGTAAGAATTTTATTAATTTTCATTCCATCATATGTTTTACATATCTAAAATGCATGACTTTTATCTAGTGAATAAAAAATGTATGATTTACCTTAGTATAAAAACTAGAAATGAGAAAGTGACTACCCAGACAGATTTGGATCCCAAGAAGCCAAAATCAAAATGATAACAGTTTTATAGAGCCAAGAGAAGAAGGAAAGTGGTGAAGTTTCTACTCTTATGTGGGTTTCTTTGATATTGAAAAACATAAATTTTTTTTATGCAAAGTCAGTACACATCACCACCACAGTAACACCCTTCAAGAATCTCATAGTTGATTATGCATGATACTTCAATCTCTTTCCACCCGCTCCATTAGGGAAAAGTAATATGGACTCGAGATGATGGAATTATCCCCCACTTCAAGTAGTTTTGATGAATATATAGGTTTCCTAGAAATATGGAGCTTTGGTAGGCCTAGCTTGAGAACACCATTACCATTTGAGCAAGATCAAATCATACTTCCAAGTGGTGTCCAAGTATTGGTTTTCTTTTCTTATGGTAGAAGAATTGATACTACATGGGGGATTTTCCATTGCCTTCCATTTGATATTTTCTCTATTTATTTAAGACATGTCCATAAAACATCTTATAACATGTTGTTCACCTAAATATGGGTCTACAATCTACATTCATTAGGATTCTTTCCTTTTGTTAACAACTCAACTACATAATCTAGATAATACATGAATGAGTAAAAGGAAGAATTTTCCATAAAAGAAAAATTTATACGTACTCCTACATTTTATTCATCATGTTGTAATCCTATGGAATACACAATCTTGAACATGGAAATACATATGTTGATTAAATACTATTTATAAAATTATTTTTATATATGTACATTCACTCCATTCAACTTGGTACCACACCATATAAAAGAATACTAGATAAAATTTAAATACACACTTTGGCGTGCAAAGAAATACCTAGTAGCATAAATGACAATTAACTACAACAAAATTGCTGAATTTAATGGGTTTTTGTATAAGGAAATGTGGAAAAATCGTCTCACCTCGTATCTCTATATACCCATGTTAACTATTTGGTAAATAATAATGGTAAGTATATTTTTGACTAATAGAGAAAATATGATTTTTTTAAATAATAATGGATAGATTTAATTTTGATTAACATGTGAACCTCAAATAAGTAGTAAAATCATGACATGATTAATAGTTATTCTCTTATTTTTGAAATATACCAAACACTATATGGGCAAAGAGTATAACCATTGAAGTTTGATATTGGTAATATGTTAATGATAACTAAAATTTTATTACAAATATTTAGCCTCTTCTAAAACATCAAGTATTCACAATTCTAAAAACATATAACTTTTTCCACTTGATGATTTTTCTATTAGTTAGAGAATATGTATGTATGTGTATGTGATAACCTACAATGTGTTCGAGACATGCAAACATAAAGACATCAATCCTCAACATGTACCCGATCCTAGAAGTATTACAAACAACATTATAACCTAAAAGCTAAGTTGATTTCAGTAATATTTTTAAAAAAAACTTGTATATAATTGGTTGTATTTGTTTTGATTTGATTCATCAACTCACTATGTTAATGTACATATTATATTGGGTCATTATGGTAATTCAAATGGTGTTATCATGTCTTCTACATTTTTATCTAACTAAATTTTTTTACAACAAACATGAATAATACATGTTAGATATTGAGGGTTTAATATTCCATGTATTACCAACCATGCTCGCCCAACCCAGACTGATGTTTTGACTGCCCAATGCAAATCCCAAAATTATATTGAGGACTAAATTGATTGAAAGATCAAAATCAATCATGAACATAGAAATGCAATGTGAAAAAATATCACAATATATGAGAGTAAAATCTACCACTCTATTGATGGAAAATAATATATATGGACAAGTAAATATAGATTTCCTCAAGTTTGAGATGGCATGTTAGGACTCTAGAAACACACTAGTCATAAATAGTAATGCAACGACGAAGGAGACTAAAAGTCCACCACTACCATCATATCAAGCCATAGGTGATGCTAGACATCGTGATAAAGGAGGAGAGAGTGTGTTCTTAAGCCATCTTATATCTCTATGTCATCAAAGATGAAGACTTGGACATATCTATTTGAGGTGAACTGTAATGCTACCAAGACAAAATTGTAGAAGATATCAGTACATCTAATGGAAGGAAAGCTCATGTATATGAAGATAATTGCTTGGATAAGTCTAGGGAAATGCAGCAAGGAAGTATTAGGGTACACTGTTGGACTCAAACTGCACTAGTTGACCCTTTTAGTTTATTTTTCTCGGATATTGAAGTTTATGGAATCAATTGAGGTTTTGTTCTTGGGGAAATGTTTTCTTATGATCACCTAATTGAAGGAAGATGATATGATTAATTCTCTAGAAGGTGGACCTTCGTTTGTGTCAGAAGGAAACCTCTTATCCTTAATAATTAGGAAAAAGGTGATTCAAGGAGAAATTAAAATTGGAAAAAAATCCTACATGGATAAAGACATTAGGTTTTCATATTGAGATCTAGTAAGAAAAAATGTTCAATTGCATTGGTTTGGGTTTGGAGAAGCCTCTAGGTGTGGACACTTTGAGTAGTTGTTTCAAGTGGTTTGAATTTGCTAGAATGCAAATCTAAATCCCTACAGATTCTTAGTTTTGGGAATCATCCACATTCTAAAAAAGTATGATAGATTTTAGTAGTGATATGGAATTTATTGTTCTTTTCATATGCCATGTAAAGTGCCTTTATTTACCTGGGATACGAGAAGTAAATTGGGCATTAGCACCTTTTCTAAAATTGATGGAATTCTCTATGATATTGAGTTTCTTTTTGTCTTTAATGCTTCTAGGGATATAATTTTCTCTAATATTTTTAGTGATCATAGAGTTTTAAAGATTCATTTCTTTTCGGTGAAAGAAATATATCACCTTTCAAAATCATTAATTCATGGTCCACTCATCTTGATTTTGTAAAATTTATGAGTAATGTTTGGAAATTGTAGTGTAAAGGACCTCTGGTTCTTGGAAATTACCATAATATTAACAAAGTAAGGAGAGAGTTAATTGAATGGAATTGGGAGGTTGTGGCAGACATTTACTCTAATATTATCCATGTTCATTCTATAGACTTCTAGGGTTGGTTTTTTATATATAACCGACCTTATACCTCTATGGTTAGCAGGTTTGTACCCACATCTGGGTTAGCTTTTTACATATAACTGACCTTAAATACATCGGGTTCAGTTTTTTGTACCTCTATTAGATCGGTTTATTTTGATATAAGTGACGCGGAAGTGTAGCTATTGCCTCAGGTTTTAGTTTGTTCCAACCCGATGCTACCTTCTAAGGTCGGTTTTCTTTGGTTTAAAAAATTGACCCTATAGAGCAAATCCTATAGCGTCGGCCACTTAGGCGTCGGTTAACATGTGACACTACAGGCTTAAAAAAAACCGACCCTACATACCATTATTGTACTAGTGCTAGAGGGCTTGTTACCTTATGTTTGGTTCTTTTACTTAGATCATATTTTAGTTGAAGTATAATTTAAGAAGAGGATAGAGACCAAAATATAGGTAGCATAATATATGCATAATTTTATATTTGATTATATTCTAGTTAAATAATCAATAAGGAGAAGTTCGTACTGTGATTCAAATACTAAAGGCAAACAAAAAAAATAAGTAGATGTAGAACAATTATGAATAAGTAAATCTTCAAAGTAAATATCATAGATAGAAAACCATAACAAGTTCACTATTCCAATATTGTTTTCTAGAATGAAGGAAAGAAACATAAAAACCAATATGAAAAACAACTATGAGGTTGGTTTGGCACACTCAAAAAATGTACTAGATCTTTTGTTTCATAGAACCAAGGCACAGTCTTGTGTTTTGGTGTAACAAGATAGTCATAAGAATGAGATATTGTAGATAATGAATGCCTTAGTCTTAGCAACTTATCAACAAGTATATGAAATGTTCAATTAACGAGATTTGGAGGATGGGTTTTATTCAAAAAAAAGATAATACAATATCTATTGTTAGTTTCCATTAAACACCAAAGAATAAATGAAATAAAATGTATAGATTAAATATGTTAAATCAATAATTTCATAGGTCATTGATATTTATGACAACCAAGTTACAAAAAAATTTATTCAAACTATGTAATTGGTATAAGTTTAGAAGTACTTCCATTGATCTATAAGAAACTTCATGTATGATAAACCTAAACACATATAATTTAATATAGTCACTTAAGCACAAGCAGTTATCCTAGAAGTGGAAGTAATCACCATCATATGAGGCTTATAGGAAATGTTGAATGGATCAAGAAGGATCATTATTGAATCTAATAGTAGCTTGACATGCAAATATTTCAATTAAAAAATACCAGTAAAATATCTACCCAACTAGCAAAAATTGACATGTACTTCTAGTGTCTAAGTTGAACATCCAAGTGATCCATAGGAGAAGATCTATAATAGGTGCGTTGAGCACTTAGCTAAGTAGGTCGCCATACAAGGAATCTAGAATTTTAAGTGGGATAGGAATCTTGAGCTTCCATTTGAGTTGTACAAAGAAGATTTAGGGATGCCTATTGATAGACTTGTATCAAGTAGATGTTTATGTTTACCTAGAGCCAAAGGGTAGGATTATTGCTAAAGAATTTGTGATAACAAGTAAAATTGACATGAAGATTGCATTACTCATATGAGCATTATAAGATTTAGAATATTAATAAATTGATGAATAGGCCCACTAAAATAATACATACATATGATGTTGTGTAAGAAAACAAAATACATGTTAAACTTAATAAAACCATATCTTCTATTTGAATTCAAACCCATAAATGCAAAAATCTACAATGTAATAAACATTTTCAGTTGAAAAATGGGAAAAATGCATATATAACCCAGTTCAAAAGTCTATTAGGACATTTGAATCAAGGGGAAAGGAAAACTTTACATCCTTTAATAAAAATGAGGGGCATGTCATACATTAATTTAAATATGATACAAGAAAAAAGAAAATAAAAAGAATCATGAATGAAAAATACCTATAGAATGTAAGGAAAATAGTGACAGAGTTGTTAGCATGTTCTTGTATGCTTTTATGATTTTTATCATGCTTTTATGATTTTCTTAACATATTGATGTAGCAGATACAAGAGAACAATATTGCTTTACTCTATGAATCAATTATTTTATAACAAAAAGATGATGCAGCATGATAAAAAAGAAGATGCATGTGATTGACAAGTGCATATCACATTGCATCATATATCTAGACAATTTCACAACCTTAATGATATCATACTCCACAAGAACACTCTCCAAAAGAGGCTAATCAAATAATGCCTTCCAAGTTGTACGGTTCAGTGCATCACATGTTTTACACCTGATTTTAGATGAGTCAAGGCTCAGCTCCTAGTCCAAAGGTTCAGTTTTCGTCATCCTTATATTAATGTGCACACCCACTCATGGAAGTCATTGACGATAACATTGTTTAATGGTACCCTTCAAGACGATCACTAGCTTCTGCACCAGAACTTGCCATATATGTGTTGTACGAGGGCCTTGTTGTTGAGACTCATGATATCTATAGTGACATGTTTAACTCAGCAAGAAGGAAATGTTGTTGTAGGATCTGTCTTCATCTGACAAACTTAAAGTTGTCCAACCAATGTAAAGCCTAGAAACCATTAATGCAGTGGCAGAGCCAGAAAACACAATCAGGGGAGGCACCATTTCATTAGAAAGTAGGATGAAGAACTAAAGTAGGGAACACACATTATATTTATACATGTATCTACTCCGTGTAATATGAATTTGTACATCTCCCTATAATATGAATTTGTACATACTTCTCAAAGCTTGGGTAGGACATGTGCCTACCCAGGCCCATGTGTAGCTATGCCACTGCATTAATGTCTAGATGCAGTACCATATAGAGGACTTATTCTAATTTTCTTGGAGGTTCATGTTCGTGATTATTATCTCAAGGTACATATTATCTTGTTTGTTACAATAGAAGGCATCAAGCAGGACTTATCTAGACTTAAATTGTATTAATACTTTTATGCATAGAACGATCTATCGGGTGTGGAGGCTAACTGTCAAGAGCAGCAAGCTCTGAGGCAACGTAATAGCACCAAATCACTCATCCCTGCTTGCTGCAGAAAGAGGAGCACACATCCTTATGTCATTAATTAATTGGTATTAGGGGATTATTCATTCCTATTTCATGTAATGAAATAAATATGATCTAGATCAAAGCTTTATATATTTTTTTCTTACAATTGGGGCATTAGTAGGGGGCAACGTGCATAAGATGGATTGATTTTATTTACCAGTTGAATTTAGATGCAGGGAGATAAGAATGACATTATTAAGATGGAAAAACCAGTTGCAGCCTTTTGGTTAAGGCTAGGAAAACAATCTCTTTGGTAGGACTATGGACTGCCGCTATGTAGATTGGAAAGGAATATTAGAGGTTGTTACTACTGCTTCTTACGTTAAACACAACATACATGTGAATTCTAGAGAAAACACATTTGGTAATATGAAATTGTCAAATCGCTATGTGGCCCAGACAGAATAAGGACATGTTGTTGCTATAAAAGAAGACTCACCACGAAGTGCAGGTGACAGCTCCACCGACCGACTACTAAGACAGTGACATGGATGTCACGTTGACTCTGCAAAGAATAAAAAGCAGTCAACGATGTAGTCAACCTCTATATAGTATATATATATATATATATATATATATATATATATATATATAGATATATATATATATATATATATATATATATATATATAT
>OY856412.1:1102132243-1102172243 GCA_963693085.1 Alisma plantago-aquatica | reverse complement strand
ATATAAAAACCTATATATATACATAAATAAATAAATAAATATCTATATATATATGTCTGTGTATGTTTAGTTCCAAACCTTTCAGTCAGTAACGGAACTGACTCTCCTCTAGTTCCCTACTTTTTTTGAAAGAATTTCTGCTACTGAACTAGCTGATCTATCTGCTAGCCGCATACATACATGCATATATATATATATATATATATATATATATATATATATATATATATATAGAGAGAGAGAGAGAGAGAGTCAGGCTAGAATACATTCGAGTGTACAGATCGCACGAATACACTCAAGTGTGTTTGCATATCACGACTATTTTTTACAAAATGTAAACTATTTATCTTCACCGTCATACTATAACTAGGCTACATATAAATTTTCAGCCCATTTGGATGAGTGTAAGTCACTCATCCAAGGGCAACAAAATCGACGCACGAAACTAATTTGGAATACATAATTTTTGCGGTCTTCATAACATGAGCTATACATATCCAAATGTGCTCAAATTTTGCGTATGAATTGTTCACGAGATGTTTAAGAATATCAATGGATTAGATTTTCAAAAACAATATTGCATCATGAAAAATTACTTGAGTGTATTCTGCTCCGGATACACTCGAGTGTATTCTAGCCTCACTCTATATATATATATATATATATATATATATATTATATATATATATATATATATATATACATACCTATATATATGTATATATATACATACATATATATATACATATATATACATACATATATATACATATATATACACACAGATATATATATATATATATATATATATATATATATATATATATATATATATATATATATATATATATATATATATGGGCCCATCTTTATTTCCCGCGCGGGTAGCTACCCGCCCACCCTTCCGATCACTTTTTTTCAAATTTATTTTTTCGAAATTGTAGAGGACTATTTTGTCTAGCTTTCCAAAAAATTTGAGCCAAAAATAATATCATTTGCCCCTCCAAAATCAAAAAACCCGTCCTTATATATATCTGTTGTATATTTTGTACAGAGTTACTTTTTTGGCCAGCAGAGTTACTTTTTTGACACCATAGTTACTTTTTTTACAACAGAATTACTTTCTTAGCTAGGAGAGTTACTTTTTTGACTGTAGGGTAGCGAAAATCCATGCTACCCGTGCGGGCAATGAATGAACACCTTATATATATATATATATATATATATATATATATATATATATATTTATATATATATGTATATATATGTGTGTGTGTAGAGAGAGAGAGAGAGAGAGTTTCGCTCGCATGTATCAAGGTTTTGTTAGTCGTGCATCTATTTACTATCATGAAGGAATGTATTTGTAAAGATATGGATGTAATTATAATACAAAGATTAAGCATAATGGAATTTTTGTTGTCTAGAAAAAAATAGTCAAAATGATATTTACGTATTTACAAAACAAGTAAGTTTATTATAATTTTTCTGATCTCCTTAAATTTTGTCCATCTCAATATAATATTTTTTGTCTTCCTTTTGCAAGACATATCGACGAGTAACAAAACCTTATTTTCCATGTGACCAATGAATATATCCCCATATTTATGAATATATATAAATATGTATATATACATATAGGATCTATATTCAATATCCGCGTGGGTAGCTACCTGCCACTTATTTCAATTAGTTTTTTTGAAGTTTCTTTCTTTTGACATGTAGAGGGTTACTTTATGTTGTAAATTGTTATTTTTAATACATATAGGGAGAGAGAGAGAGAGTTAGGCTAAAATACACTCGAGTGTATTCGGAGAGAATACACTCAAGTAGTTTTCCATGATGTAATATATTTTTCAAAAATCTAATATGTTGATATTCTTAAACATATCTTGTGAATAGCTCCTATACAAAATTTGAGAACATTTAGACATTTATAAGTCATGTTAGAAAGACCGCAAAAATTATGCATTCATATATATAGGGAGAGAGAGAGAGAGTCAGGCTAAAATACACTTGAGTGTATTTGGAGCAGAATACACTCAAGTAGTTTTCCATGATGTCATATATTTTTCAAAAATCTAATCCGTTGATATTCTTAAACATATCTTGTGAATAGCTCATATACAAAATTTGAGAACATTTAGACATTTATAAGTCATGTTAGAAAGACAGCAAAAATTATGCATTTTAGATTATTTCATGCGTCGATTTTTTTACCCTGGGATGAGTGAGTTACACTCATCCAAATGGTCTCAAAATTTATGCGTAGCTTAATTATAGTATGACAATGAAGATCAATGGTTTACATTTTGAAAAGAAATATACTTTATATGCAAAAAAATTCGAGTGTATCGTGTGATTTGCATACTCGAGTGTATTCTAGCCTGACTCTCTCTCTCTCTCTCTCTCTCTATATATATATATATATATATATATATATATATAGGGAGAGAGAGAGAGAGTCAGGATAAAATATTTTTCATATATATATATAGGGAGAGAGAGAGTCAGGCTAAAATATTTTTCATATATATATATATATATATATATATATATATATATATATATATATATATATATATATATATATATATATATATATATATATATATATATATATAGGGAGAGAGAGAGAGTCAGGCTAAAATACACTCGAGCGTATTCAGAGGAGAATATACTCAAGTTGTTTTCCATGATGTAATATATTTTTCAAAAATCTAATCTGTTGATATTCTTAAACATATCTTGTAAATATCTCATATATAAAATTTGAGAACATTTAGACATATATAATTCATGTTTGAAAGATCGAAAAAATTATGCATTTCAGATTATTTCATCCGTCATTTGTTTTTCCCTTGGATGAGTGAGTTACACTCATCCAAATGGGCTCAAAATTTATGCGTAGCCTAATTATAGTATGACAATGAAGATCAATGGTTTACATTTTGAAAATAAATATACTTTATATGCAAAAACATTTGAGTGTATTGTGTGATCTACACACTTGAGTGTATTCTACCCTGACTGTCTCTCTCTCTCTCTCTCTACATATATATATATATATATATATATATATATATATATATATTATTCTACTCTACTAAACACCAACAGTCGATTCCATTTTATACCTATTCCTTCTAATGTTGGACTCTTTTAACCGTGCTTTCAGTTCCATAGGTCCTCATCTATCCTTCAGGTGGAGTTAGGGGGTAATCCTAGCTATACTTGGAGGAGTATTTGGGGGGCTTTACAGGAGGTGAAGGGTGGTTTCATATGGAGGGTGGAAGATGGGAAAGACATACATATCTACAGGGAAATGTGGATTTTGCACATGGGTGGAGTGGTTTGTAGATACTTGGTGAATGGACCAGCGGAGTATAGGTTAGTGAGTGATTTGATTTGCAGGGGGCGAAGAGGTGGAATAGGGAAGCGGTAGAGACTTGTTTTCCCACACATATTGCTAAGAGAGTGCTCAACATTCCTTTATCATAGAGGCATGAGGAGGACACTCTCTACTGGGAGAGGGAGAGTGATGGGACGTTCTCGGTTAGGAGTGCTTACTCTCTTATCCAAGTGGGAGAGGATTTGATGGAGGGGAGGGATATGGTGGTATGGAAGAGAATCTGGAAGCAGAGATGGCCACCCAAATTAAAACACTTCATATGGAGAGCACTGAGGAACATTCTACCGACCAAGGTGGAACTTTTACGGAAGCAACATCACCCAAGACGATGGTTGCACTCATTGCGAATAGTGAGAGGACATTTCCCATGCTTTGCTATGTTGTGACACGTCTAGACAGGTATGGGCAGCAGGGGAGTTTGATTGGATGGGACAACTAGAGACTCATGATGTGAGGAGCTTGGTGAGGAGTTTGCTTGACGAGGTGGATATCAGACGCATGGATGAGGGAGTGTCACTATTGTGGGTGGCATGGACATCAAGGAACAAGATGGTCTTTGATGAGTGCCCTCCTTTCCTTCCGGGCCTAGCGGCTGGCTGCATCAGCATGGTGGCGGACCATGCACGGTATCACGCAGTCATTAGATGATCAACCTCTTCTACGGCGCCCGTGGATGTCACTTGGCGATGTCCACCCTCGAGCAGTGTAAAGATCAACATCGACGTGTCCGTTACCACATCGAGGGAGAATGGTTGCGGGGCAGCCATCCGAGACGAGCATGACAAGCTCCTGTGGACCTTCCAATGCCGGTTACAACAGCCATACTCAGTGCTTAGAGTGGAGGATGTTGGATAAATTGGATATTATGATAAATCCCTTTGTTTCGATGATGACAAACATTTCATTCTTATTAATCTAACGAGCTACTTGAGTGTACAGGACTAAGATGGATGGCAAAGCAACTAGGGAAAATCCACAAGCTAAAATGTTTATATTTTCATGCAATGTAATCAATGTTGTAAAACTTGTACAAATATATAATGTACAAGTACTTAGAATTGCATGTAAATCAAGCGTTAGATTTTCCCTAGCCAAACACCATAGTTAGACATGTTATCCCATTTTATTAGGATCACCTTTGCACACTCACACATATAATTAATGCTTAAATTGAAACCTTGAAACAGGATCATTTTCGGTCGACAAACTCCTCGACCGAGACACTCTCGGTCGACAATCTTCTCGACCGAGAAAGATCCCAAGTAGCCGTTAGACACAACAGACAAGTTAGTTGGTAGTTGAAGAAAGACGTTGCAAATCACTTGTTCCAGAGAGCCTGTCGGTCGACAAAAGTTCGACCGAGTAGGTGTCTCGGTCGACCATTTGTCGACCGAGATGGTCTCTGACAGCAACTGCAGAATAAAGTAATTAGCCGTTGTTAAAGCAACAACTTTGTACCTAACGGCTAGTTAAGCACTTAGAAACCCCTAGAAGTTGTCTAGAACGTCCTTAAGCATACTTAGGCCATTCCTATAAATAGGACAAGCCATAGGACACTAGAATTCACTTGTTACACTTGAGAATACACTTGAGCATACTTGAGCAATCTTTTGCAAGCAATTTGAGCACTGTGATCATTGGCCTACATTCTTCTTAGCTTAATCTCGTGTCCTATAGGCTAGATTCTCCTACCCACAGCAATCACAAGTTCACATACTTGGCTAGGAGATCTTACGCTTGATCTAGGCATATCAAGCCTCGGGCTTAAAGGATAAGTTGTAATTTCCTTTTCCTTTCTTGTTCCTTTTTATCTTTTGTACTCTCCTTGCTACTCCTAGGGTTGGAGGCTGCGGATTGGAGAGGGTTGACTTCTCAGGTGGAGAAGGGGACTTCAAGCTACTTCAAGAAGGCTATCGCAAGGGAAGCTACTTCAGAAGGCTGGTGCAACGGGAGTTGGTGCATCTACTTCAAGGGAAGGCTGCTTCAAGGTTGGCGATTACTTCTAGGTGAAGGCTGCTTGAAGGGTTTGGGAAAAGAGATTGTATTTTATGTAAATTCCTTACGAGGTAATAAAATAAATTTCTTTTTAAATCCCGGTTGGGTAAGCAACCGGGTAGTGGACTGACGGCTATAGTATTTGCTATAGTTGGAACCACTCTAAACCTTGTGTCTCCTTGTCCAATATTTTCATTGTGGTTGTTCGAGTTCAAAAATTGTTAAATTTTCTATAAAACTCTATTCACCCCCCCCCCCTCTAGTAGTTTTCAATTGGTATCAGAGCAGGCTTCAAGGAACCCTAACCAGGTCTTGAAGAATGGAGGGAAATGGTGAAAAGTGCTTGGACGAAACCACTACATGCTGCAATTGGTGTTTAGGAACAAACCACAAAACAACCGGATGCCCATGGAGATCAAAGGAAGAGGATAAGCACAAAGAATGCTTTATTGCTACAACTAGTGAAGAAGAAGAAGAAGAAGAGGTAAGTCTTTTTTATTTATCTAAAGAAGAACTAGTTGCTATTATCGAAGAAACACATAATAAATATGTTGAGTGCAAAAAGAAATTAAAGAAATCAAATAAGGAAAATGATGATCTAAATGTTAAACTTCTTGCTCTTGCATCTGAAAATGAGGATCTTAAAGAGGGAAATAAATTTTCTGATCTTAAGTTAAAATCTATGGAAGCCGATTGCAAGCTCCTTTCTGTTGAAAATTCAAACTTACTGACTCAAGTAAACGATCTTCAAAAACAACCATTATTGTGCACCCATATAGATTATGACACTATTGTTAAAGAAAGAAATTTATTATCATCAAATCTAGACCAAGCAAAAATAGACATTAAGAAAAGAATGGATGATATTGTCAAGCTACAACAACAAGTTCGTAGTTTGAATAACCATAGCATTCTTGATCAAATTCTAGATAATCCCTATCAACAAATTGGGAGAAGGGGACTAGGTTACAAGCCTAAAGGAAAATCTCATCAACAACCTAGTCAGAGAAAGTCACATACCCAATCTATATATGTACCTAAAAGGATATCCTCACCCAATGACAACATAGGACATAACCATAGAAAAAGATATGAAGTTGACTCAATATGTTGTCATTACTGCTTGCGCCTTGGTCACTATTCATTTTCATGTCCTTATAAGAGAAAAGATGTAGAGTTAGTTTGGGTTCCAAAACCTCCAAACTAAATGAACAAAATCAAGTTGAGATATGACCAAAGACATTAGTTGCATATTTCTATGTCTATCTCAACTCTACATAATTACAAATATAAATGAAATTAATATTAGTTTGTTCCCTAGATGATTTAAAGTCTAAGTCAAATGAAAAGAAAATTCCTATTTTCATATAATTTTTCGTAAAAATATTTTCTGGTCTATTCATATACTAATTATAATGGAATTATCATTGTATGCTTTATACCATGCTTTCATCATTGGGTGCGCATAGAAAATTGTATGCAAACAAGCAAAATAACTTATTAGTCATATGTTATTGCTTGCTACAAAATCTCTAACTCAGTATCTTTGAAATAATTAAATTGTGTCTCCAATTAAGTAGTATGCTTCAACTTGATATTCAAATTTTATGCAGATATTAGACTCAATATATTCAATCTGAAAAATCTGCAAAAGTTGCCTCTTGGTCAAAATAAAACTTGACTAAGGGGCGCTATGGTCGTAGTCAAGGGCGACCTAAAATAAGCTTCGACAAAAATTGCTTATTTGGATATCATTTTATTGTAATTAATCTTAGAAGCCTTAAATTATTTCAAAAATAAGAAAAGAATATTACTCCCTTAGAATATCCATATATATGCTCTACAAAAATGATCTACCATTTGCATTTAAAAATCAGCTTTAAAAGTTGTACTCAGTAAGTATGTCGGTCGACGAATTCGTCGACCGAGAACCTCTCGGTCAGCCCATCTCTCTCGACCGACAAATACTAAACAGACTCAATATCGGACGAACTGTCGGTCGACAAATGCTCGACCGAGACAACGTCGGTCGACAAGTGCTCGACCGAGAAATAGCCGTTGGATACGACCGTTGTAAACCGACCGTTATGACCGTTTTTGACCGTTGGGGAACCAAGTGGCGCGTCTGCAACTCGACCGTTGTGGACGCTCGGTCGACGAATCGTCGACCGACCAGGTCGCTGGAATGCTATAAATAGGAGCAAAAACGAGTCACTTACTCACACTTACATTTCCTTGCCTCCATAGTCCATCTCTAGTGCATTTTCGTGCAACCCTTCAGCATTCTTATCCTCCAATCTTCCTTGCTTCTTCTCCACACTCAAGAAACACAAATGGCCTCATCCTCAGCTGCCCGTGGGAAGAAGAAAGTCTCCGAAAGAAAAGGAAGAGAAGCTCGGGAAGCCACTCCGCCACTGACGATCATCAACGACATCGCCTTCGTCGACGGAGATGCTGGAGATCGATATCTACGACTTTCCTCTAAAGCTCCTCTTCCCCGACGCCCGGTCGAAGCTATGGACTTCATCAACATAGTCGATCTGGAGAATCTCTTTGAAGTGCAAAAACTGAAGGACTTCATCAATCCTTCTTTTCCTTTCTATTCCACTAAGGTAGTCAACGAATTCTATGCCAATCTCTTATCCCACACCGAAAATGAAACCACATTCTTTTACACCATGGTCAATGGGCATAGTTTTAAATTTACCGAAGGGGATATTCTTGATATGCTAGAAATTGATATAGATGAATACCAAGATTTCCTTGACCTTACCACCGGCAATCCACTAAATTTATTATCCCATGATGACCACTCCACTAGCCTTAGTGATATAGAAAGAGTCATATTTCAAACCAATACCACTTGTCATGAAGATAGGGGAACCTATTATGCAATAAACCTGAAACCTGCATGTAGGATAGTAAACCTCATTGTTTCCACAAACATACATCCAAGAGCCAATAAATCTGAGGTCCCTATTTTCCGCATGTGTCTAATTTATGCTATCATAAAAGAAATTCCTATAAACTTCATTCGCATAATACTTAAAAAACATGCTTGAGTTTTCTGGCAATCCACCGTATGCCGATTTTGTATGCCAGATCACTCAACATTGTCTTAAGTTACAAATTGAAGATATGGGGTATACATGGGAGCGTAGACCACCAAAGATAAGTAAGAATACCGTAGAGAAGATGGGGATTGACTTTGGTCATAAAAGGGCAAGAGTAGAAGGAGAATCATCACATCAAGATATACTACCACCCCCTCCTCCTACTAACCTTTCCGTTGATCCCATTCAAAATACTCTCACTTATCTTGTCGGCTCCCAATATCATCTTAGTAACCAACTCAACTATACCCACCATGCCATGACATACTTAAATCAAAGAATGCAAAATCTTTCTCCAAGCCAAACCGATGAATATCCGCATTCCTTAAATCCTGGCATGCTCAACCCATTTAACCCTTCATACAACTACTATCAAACTCCACCTCCACCATCAATGGATCTTGCACATACTCAATTTTCCTCCATGCAATTGCAAGATATAGCTGCTCACTTCCGATTTGACTGAGTTCCCACATTTCTGGAAGCATATGCGTTAACTACGACAGGTGCTTTGGATTGGCAAACTCTGGTCAAATATTATGGAGCCGAGCCATTCCTTGGGAAAGATCCGGACATCGATGCAATTCTTAAATCTTTCCAGTGAAGTGTTGAAGTTGTACTAGTTGTAATGACAATGATTGTAATAAATTGGTCATTTCTATATGATTGCAATATTTTCCATGCTATTGAATGAAGTTTGCCATCTTTGCTTGATTCAAATGGTTATTTTTTTTGGCATATGAGACATCTTCAAAAATATGGATTATAAGTTCATTATTGTAGAACATAACAAATAAGGGGAGTAATAATTAAAACAGGCAACTATTAAAATTGTGGCTAAATTGACAAATTCTCCAGAAACATTCTCGGTCGAGCAACTAGTCAACCGAGAACACTGTCGGTCGAGCAATTGTCGACCGACCGGGTTTCTGTTTTCCAGACTGACATAAATTGCATACATATTTGTTAAATCATGGAGATCATCTACAACATTTTATAGTATTTGCTTAGTACTCAAACTTTCATTTGAGATATCTATCTAAGGGGGAGCAAAGTATAAGACTAAGGGGGAGATCATAAAAACAACTTTGACCATTTGATTGAAGAAGCTTACAAAAACATTGTAACCACCATGTGTAGCTGGAAATTTTTCATTGATTATAAAGAACTTTATGAATTATGGTATCTTGTACTTGAAGGATTCTCATTTAATTTAGGGCTTAACATCCTTTGATAAATGAGAAATAAATATACATTCATCATACGCTTAAGGGAATCTCATTTCATTTCAAGGCTTAACATCCTTTGCAAATGATTGAGAAACAAATTGTGGATAGATTAGACAAAAATCCATGTTTCTAATAGGATATCTATTTAAGGGGGAGCATAATATTAAGGGGGAGAAGAAAAATAAAATATTCAACTTGGATATTTTTTTGAAATGACAAAGGGGGAGAAAGAATATAAAAAAATCAAAAATATAAATGAGTTTCATAACATCTTGGCCAACACTCACTTACAAAACATAGATGGCTACAAAAGGTAATTTTCAGGTATGAAACTCACATGCTTTATATTTACTTCTTTCATATTTAGGAAATGTTTGTCATCTTCAAAAAGGGGGAGATTGTTGGATAAATTGGATATTATGATAAATCTCTTTGTTTCGATGATGACAAACATTTCATTCTTATTAATCTAACGAGCTACTTGAGTGTGCAGGACTAAGATGGATGGCAAAGCAACTAGGGAAAATCCACAAGCTAAAATGTTTATATTTTCATGCAATGTAATCAATGTTGTAAAACTTGTACAAATATATAATGTACAAGTACTTAGAATTCCATGTAAATCAAGCGTTAGATTTTCCCTAGCCAAACACCATAGTTAGACATGTTATCCCATTTTATTAGGATCACCTTTGCACACTCACACATATAATTAATGCTTAAATTGAAACCTTGAAACATGATCATTCTCGGTCGACAAACTCCTCGACCGAGACACTCTCGGTCGACAATCTTCTCGACCGAGAAAGATCCCAAGTAGCCGTTAGACACAACAGACAAGTTAGTTGGTAGTTGAAGAAAGACGTTGCAAATCACTTGTTCCAGAGAGCCTGTCGGTCGACAAAAGTTCGACCGAGTAGGTGTCTCGGTCGACCATTTGTCGACCGAGATGGTCTCTGACAGCAACTGCAGAATAAAGTAATTAGCCGTTGTTAAAGCAACAACTTTGTACCTAACGGCTAGTTAAGCACTTAGAAACCCCTAGAAGTTGTCTAGAACGTCCTTAAGCATACTTAGGCCATTCCTATAAATAAGACAAGCCATAGGACACTAGAATTCACTTGTTACACTTGAGAATACACTTGAGCATACTTGAGCAATCTTTTGCAAGCAATTTGAGCACTGTGATCATTGGCCTACATTCTTCTTAGCTCAATCTCGTGTCCTATAGGCTAGATTCTCCTACCCACAACAATCACAAGTTCACATACTTGGCTAGGAGATCTTACGCTTGATCTAGGCATATCAAGCCTCGGGCTTAAAGGATAAGTTGTAATTTCCTTTTCCTTTTTTGTTCCTTTTTATCTTTTGTACTCTCCTTGCTACTCCTAGGGTTGGAGGTTGCGGATTGGAGAGGGTTGACTTCTCAGGTGGAGAAGGGGACTTCAAGCTACTTCAAGAAGGCTATCGCAAGGGAAGCTACTTCAGAAGGCTGGTGCAACGGGAGTTGGTGCATCTACTTCAAGGGAAGGCTGCTTCAAGGTTGGCGATTACTTCTAGGTGAAGGCTGCTTGAAGGGTTTGGGAAAAGAGATTGTATTTTATATAAATTCCTTGCGAGGTAATAAAATAAATTTCTTTTCAAATTCCGGTTGGGTAAGCAACCGGGTAGTGGACTGACGGCTATAGTATTTGCTATAGTTGGAACCACTCTAAACCTTGTGTCTCCTTGTCCAATATTTTCATTGTGGTTGTTCGAGTTGAAAAATTGTTAAATTTTCTATAAAACTGTATTCACCCCCCCTCTAGTAGTTTTCAGAGGATACATCTGTTCTATATGGCATGCGACTGACTCTTAGGGAGGATTACAGGGATATAGTGGTGGAGACGGATTGTTTGTTGCTGGTGGAAGCGGTAAAGAAAGGTGGCAACGGACGCGGTTACGAAGACATCATCACCCGGGATATCATTGAACTCTCTCATAGTTTCCTTTCATTTAATCTGTGTTTTATTAGAAGGCAAGACAATAGACTAGAACATACCTTAGCCGTTTCTTCCTGTCATTTTGTTAACCCTCACTGTGTTGGTGGGGGGTTTGATGATCGGATTCTTACACTTGCTGCAAATGATTTGATTACGTAATAAAATGGCAGGCGTCCTTTCTCAAAAAAAAAAAAGTTCTATGAGGTAATCTCATTCTCATCCTATCAAACCCATTCAGTAGTAGGGCTCTTACTCGATCGACATTTCCACATCCCTGAGATCCGTGGGGTTTGTTATTTTACAATTCCTTGCCGATCCTACAGAAGATGGGCTCTTATCCTATGTTTCCTTTCCGTGAGACTCTCTGGGCACATGCATAATTCCTCCTTGAGCACATGCTATGAAGCAGGGTTGTTACCCTAAAGGAACGTACTGGGCGAGCATCGATACTTCCACGGACATCGCAAGTATGTTGAGTATCGAGGCCCATGGAGGAACACCATAATTTGTAGTTTCCGATTTACGGTGGTACTGGACTTAGAAGCAGGATCGAAGAAGTTCAATCCAGGACACCTACGAGTGCCACTATTTGGAGTAGTATCTGTTTACTTGTGATGCGTTCCAACTACCTTCTTTGACATCTGCTTCTGGTGGGCCGGCGAGTACGTGTGCCAACAAGGAAACAGTTGCTAGGCTCTACAGGGATGATGTCTTCTTATTAACCATGACCTCTAAGCTAATCTGCATGACCGTCGCGTCAAGGATGCTAAAGAGCATGCAAACATGATGTGAGTATTAATTACAACCATGCAGGGAAAGAGTGTCACTGCTACTAGGCCGACAAAAAACTTATTATAGGACTGGTCCTATAATTTTTTTATAGGACCACCAATCACAATGCATCATCTCCCCCTCTCTCCTCTTCAAAACCCCACCCTTAAAAAAAAATAAAGAGAGAGAAACGTACACTATATAGTATAACGAAATTCTATTGGATCCTACCAAGTTATTATAGGACCGGTCCTATAGTAAGTTTTTCCCTAAGCCGAGGGCAGTCGCCAGGAAATGTTTGTTCAAAAGTTGAAAGAGACATTAAGCGAGGCATCAACGACAATCAACGTTTCTTATTAACCATGTAGTTTTGTCGGATTTCTAGAGTATTGTTTCGGCTATTCAATGACAGTTGTTAGTTAGCCCTGTAGATTTTATTCACCCACTACGTCCTCAGCGGCAACTAGCAAAAGGCAAAAAGAACCAAGCCCTCACCTTGTTCCAATGTACTACGTGCAGCCAGAAATTCTTTTAAATTCTAATAACAAACTATAGGACAAAGGGACCATATTGGCTTCGCTGCCGAGAAGCCCACATCTCCAGGTTGTTGTCCTTCTGCGATGAGCCGCAGGCCATCTCTAGTTACCAAATATCACAGACACAAGCCATCACTTGGATGTAGCGCAATCTTATAATCGCCTCATTGTCGCTGACCGGTGGCCAGGTACAATGTTTGTTATTGGTTAAAGGGGGAACTGCTTCACTTTGGCCGTTAAAGATGCCAGGACCAAGATAGGTTATTAAATACAAAAATCATCCATCTAGCTGGTCGGACACAACAATGATGTATAGTTACTACTAGTAAGTAGGTGCTCTGCACGTGACCCCTATGTATCAATTATGAGATATATTAGTGATTATATACATAAAAAATATAATGATGACCATCAATTGATATATGAAGAGAAAAATATTATGCATGTCCTATTTTTTGTTAATTCGTCTTTTTTTTAGAAAATATTTTACGAAAATGCACCACATCATCCACTATGTAAGGTTTGATATTTTTTTCTTTATTACGTGACTTGTTGTTTCTTGATTTTTCATTGTAGTTTGAATGACTCTTGTTTTATATTCGTATGACCATGTTGGTATAGATTATTTTGAATTTTCTTCATAATAATATGTTCATTAATTATTTCTTGATGATGGTTCTAGCTCTCGTGTGCATCGTCAATGATAATTATTTTGCAAACAAATCATGTTAAACTATTTAAGTATTATATAAGCTAATGCCCCCTAATAATGTTAAACAACTTATAGATGTATGGTGTCCACATTAAAGTTGGAACGATATGTACATTTATAGTGGCTTAGTTTAATTCTTATTTGTGAATATATTATTTATATGAAATAATTTTCCATGACATCAACATTATTAATGAAATGTAGCTTCCAAGAAGATTCTATTCAATGTTTTTATGTGCCTAAGTTTTAATATTCATCAGCTAAAGAGTTTTCTAGTCACGGATTTAATGCGGATAAATAAGGAAAGAACACCATCCTCACATATGATGTCACGGAATCAGAATCACAGTCCCATAAATCAAGTGAATACCAAAGACAACATGAGGAAGCATGGAATGCTTAGCATACATGAACAGATAATAAGATAAATGCACCAATCATAGTCTCAACATTCAACAAGATAAATTAAGAAGCATTATTTATTGCAAGCTCTCAATTACATATTCAAGAGTACAATTTTACCAGTCTGCTCATGGGTACTAGAGATCTACAACAATTACACCTGACATGGCTCACCAAGTTTGTCATTTCTAGCCATCTCTGAACCTATAAAATACGTGAAACAAGGAGGGTCAAGCACACGAGGCGCCGAGTACAGGCTAAAAGATATATATACATAAGCTTTGCATAATTTGCACAGATTTGCAAAACTAAACGACAAAAAAAAAAACATGTTAAGTGCTTAGCAAAATGAGAGCCTATTTTTTATGCCATTTTACTCCAATTATACCATCATATCCTGCATTCATAAGGCCTTTGACCAACTTCTCACTGGAAGGATCTATAAGGGTACTCAACATTAGCTAACCCTTTTATACGTGAGGGACCTTGAGGCGATCACCAAGAGCTAACCATTTTACTTCATGAGGGACCTCAATGATTAAAGTCATAGAGCAAATCCCTATTTCAACATTGTATAACAAAGTTTCTACATATTATGTGTGCAAGTTATAAAACAACAAGATGAGACAAGCATCGAGTACATACTAGAATACTACATGGCAATATTTGAGAAAGTAGACAAGCATATATATGTATCGCATTTCAAACAAGAAAGCCATAGTCATATAATTATTGAGTCTCGTACCTAATTCAGAGATTCTTAACTTACTTATCCTTGACCATCTATCCACAAGAAACACCTGATTAAGCACAAGATTACATAAATGTATTAGATTCTCATCATTAACCCTAACTAGCTTCATTTTAGGCCTTTGG
Organism: Alisma plantago-aquatica; assembly: GCA_963693085.1. Classification (NCBI taxonomy): domain Eukaryota; kingdom Viridiplantae; phylum Streptophyta; class Magnoliopsida; order Alismatales; family Alismataceae; genus Alisma; species Alisma plantago-aquatica. Next base: position 1,102,157,218 of record OY856412.1, on the reverse strand, counting down.
CTAAGTTAGGTTCCAAGTTTCTTATTAGTGCATTTGATGATCTTTTATTGACTAAGGTCCCATCATAAGGGTGTGGTTTAGGTTTCATGTCATTTTGATGTTTCATGCATTACATATGATCATTTTGAGGTATAAAGCATTTACGTGCATTCTAGGGTCAAAAGGACTCATAATAGGACAAACAAAGTCAAGATTCATCAAGACATGGGGATCAAACATAAAAGAGGATATTGATCAGAAAATTTGTGACATGGGAAATACATTTCAATATAGGGGGACGTCCCCTAGGGTCAAAGCATCAAGATCCAACATTGGTATCAACATGTCCACATACAAATAAGAACTCTCTTATCTTTCCAAGGTGAAACAAGTGACTTAAGTAGGACATCCACAAAAAAGGGGTCAAGATTAGAAGAACAAACACATATTTGGGATGAGAGATCATTATAGAAGTATTCATATAACCATTATAGAGCATAAGAACAAGATTCAAGCCATATAGGTCACGTTTAGCATCTAAGGATGAAAACGAGTCACATACATCATCATATCACTAAATAGTGTGAATATTGGGAATTAGTATATGTAGGAATCATGTAATTATTGACTTCAAGAATAGAAAGGCATCTGATGCACTATATAGGTCAATCACATCATTTTCTTCAAGGCATTATCAACATTCACATTTCATGGGTACATATGTGCATTCAGGCCATATAGTCACAAAGAGTTTAGGGTTGATGATAGAATCATATTGAAGCATAAGGTTACTGACTAGAGTCACACAAATCAAGATGTATATTCATTTGATCATTATTTAATATAAAAACACATTAGGTATTCTAAGAAGATAAAAAAATAGCATTTGACAAAATAGGAAAAGTACGAGCACATTCATGTCATTATACCATGTCTATGTCATAGATCTTCTCGATACATTCGACTTGATATAGAATATTAACAATTCTGACCACCGCAACATTATTGAGTAGGTTTATAAGGTTTGGGAATTTATGCAAAGTCATTATGATAATTAGCTTGTGCAAAGGTGGGTCATTGGTTTCCCTTATGCGGCCTAGGAAGATAATCTAGGTGAAGATCATCACTGATCCACGAGGGGTTCTCTCACCCGCAATGCACAAAATCTCCCCTACCTCCATGCCAAATAGGGCATAAATAGGGGAAGCCTTGCAGTTCTCGTCTAACAATGGACCACGCGGGAGGAGGGCAGTGGTGGAGATCACAAGTCTCGATCAGCGACCTTGGGCACCTCCTCCTTGCTATAGGGAGATGCATTGGTGGTTGGACACCTGCTACCATGGCATTGCCCTATGTTTCCCTCCATTAGGAGACACAATGCCACCCGATCCCCTTAGGGTTTGGGTCCTACTCCAACAACCTGAAGGTGGTGAGTATGGTCTCGTGCTTGGGATGGAGGCTGGAGGGCTATGACAGAGCATCATGGGAAGTAGGTTGTTGACCTAGCCTCGTTGTGTTCCCAGATTATTGACATGGGGGTCAAGGGGAAGAGTCGATGATGGGTAATAGAATAGTGGAAAAAAAGAGAAGAAAATGAAGGAGGGTCCAAAATGGGGAGTCTTAATTTGTGCAATGGGGTAGGGTTTGGATTCTCTTTCCCCGTCGTGGAGTGTTCATCCTTTTCCCAATTTGTCTATAGGTAGGTGAAAAGCTCCCCTACCTTGTGATTTTTGCCCAAAGTGGAATGGGAAGAAGAAGCAGTCCATGTGTCTAGGCCATGCTCTGGTTAGGCCATGGATGGCCGACCCAACAAGGTCACAAGGCATAAGGGAAGTGAAAATAAAGCTTATTGGGGCAATATTTAATCATTCATAACTTGAGCCTTAGAGGCCTGATAGGGGTGATTATTTCTCTTTTGGATTTATATTGAGTCCACTATAACATGATATAGATTAGAAAGCTAAAATATCATGGTTTTGAGGTTCAATATTAGATACAAGAAGTCTATATGATATAGCTTGATACTTAGCCCAATTTTTCAAATTAGAGCTACATCGTCTGAAATCAGTCATTGAAGTGATCAAATTTGGTGATCAACACACTCAACTACTAAAGTTTAAACTATATTGAGTGAGATGGGTCTCCTAAAGAGACAGAAAGTGTATAATAGATGGAGTGGAAAATTAGGTTGTCACATCCTTTCCTCCTTATAAGTAATTTCTTCCTCAAAATTTGGCCAAGGTCAAACTCCATCAAGTCTAGGTATCCAACCATATTCTCAAGGTATTCCCCATAATGGGATGCACACTTAGGTTATTGTGATAACCCATATTTTAGGGCTCTGATAACCAATATAGTATTTTAAGACCATGTGTGTCACTTAGATGATTGATCCCAAATTGAGGAATTGGTTATTTAATTACTAGCTCTTTTCACCCCAAAATAACTAGATATATAATTGATGATTACCAGACCAAGTTGAGTTCAATTATGATGAATAACTTTTATTAGTGATCTTGGGTACTTATGAGGATAAAAGTTCTAATTAGTAGTCACAACAAACTCAAGTAGCCAATTAATGAGCCTTGAGGTATGTTAGTATCATAACACATGTTTATGGACATGTAGGATCAAGATTTGATGATTATTCGAATTGAATTCAAGGTTTGTACACCAAATTATAAGGTTCTTTGAAGAATTTATTTGCATGACCAATAATGAATTTTGAATCTCAAACTTTGATATAAGATACTTTAGTAAGTCAAAAATTTTAGGATGTTTAGATATTGCTACTAAGAAATATGATTGTTTGAAGTTGAGGACATTAATGAAATATAGGTGGTGTAACCTTAGTCATGTAGTTATTTGGTATATTATCCGTGACAACTTGAGTCACGCTGGCCTACCCCTTTTTTAGGCATGCCCACATCTTGTCGAGATGGTAGGATCCCAGCCACCACTATGGAGGATCAGACGACTATTTACTCATCTTCAACCCCAAATAGATACAAGATGAAGGAGGACCGGGCAACTAAGTGCTCCCAAGCACCTACCACAGAAACCTGTGATAAATGTGGGTTTCTAGTTGGGGATTAGACTCAGTTCACCTAGATCACATAACCATGCACCTTTCTAGCTGCATCGTTGGACTTAACCTGGGGAGAGATGCAGATAGACCCGTCATAGACCATCAACAGTGGCCAAACCAGAGACCCCACGCTCCCCACTCCTCCTCCCTCTCTACTCACAGAAGAAGAAGAAATGAAATAGAGGGCCGAAGCGGAGAGGACAACTTTGGGGGAAATAAGTCCAAGATCGTGGGGATGATAATGATTGTCTTTGTTGTGAGAAGCCCCAGATGGTACTCCTAATCTCATCCTGGTTAGAGTCGATGGAGGTTCCTGGAGGGGATGGTTTGTTCCTCCTCACTGTTTCCTTGTGGTGCTCTTGAGTTCCTGAAGATTAGGCGCAAGTGTCCATCTCTTCGAGTGAAGGAGAAAGGGGCACTTTTGCAGATGCACAACATGGCCTAGCGAGCGCAGATATTACCTGCACCTGCTAGACTGAGCCAGGGCTTTGAAGCTAGTAAGCCATCGTGGCCTAGCTGCCTCAGACCCATGCAACAACCTGGAGCTTCTGGTAGTAGAAATTTTGGGAACTGAAGGTCGTGACCTCAGACCATTTCTCTCTAGAGTCTCCTTGTGCGGCGGTTGTGCTAACCACAGAGAACAAGGTTCTCGTGTTGTTCAGAACAGACAGATCACATAGAAGGGTGAGTCATCGTTCAACCCCGTGGAGGCCAGATGAACCGAGGACCAAACCAGACCGAGGAGCGCCTAAGGGAGATTGGCCTGCCAAGTCCAATCACAGTCACCCATGTCATCCTGTGGGATCCGCCTAAGGTAAATACTTTTCTATGATTCTAAAAAATGATAACAGTTTAGAAAATACTTTATAAATAGCACCCATGGCCAATAAATATGCATAAAATACCCACAAACTCATAAAAACATTACCTTTATTACTGAACCCTTAGTTTTAGATTTTGAAGCACAACTACTGATGATATTCAATTTAGGGTGAAATGCTTCTTTTAGGGTTTAATTTGTATAATTAGAAAATGATGGATATAAAATACAAGAACAATACTCTTGAACCCTAATACCACTTGGAAACCAAATGTGAACTCTAATATGAGAATTATGTCAAAATACTAGGTCATTTCCAATTTATGCATTTTATATGCTTTTAAACTTATATTAATTATAGATAATAGATAAGGCATCAGAAAAATATGAAATTTGTACCATACCTTAATAATGACATATAGATCATACTAAAAATACTAGACACCACCCTAACATAATAATGACCTATGTTTGACCAAAACCCTATTTTGGACCTAAAATATCAGTAATAATGGTGAACTTTGTATTGATGATGATTATTTGTTATTAACCAGGTGATGACAAGATTATCTAGATGACCATGGATGTATAAGAAATCTCTGAATTCAGGTACGTGGTCTTATAAGTATAAGACTAGATTTCATGGTTGCTTATGATATGTAATATCATGAATGCTATTATTTGGATATTCATTGCTTGGTTGAACTATGATGAGTTATACTTCGCCAAAATATAATATAACATAAAAGGATATGGATGGGTTGTAGCTACTAGTGCACCTAGCCCGATATGGATGTATGTTTCCTAACATGGATGTATGATGCTTTGGCCCATGTTAGATGTATGATGATATAATTTTTGCCCATACTAGATGTAAGTCAAATGTAGATAAGTATAGTACAACCACATCAAATAAATGTAATAAAAAGGATGTTTACTTGATTTTCAGCTTAAGAAATGATTTCTCTCTCTTTCTTCTTTCTTCAAGTATTTTCCTTTATGCAACCTTACTAGTGTATCTTTTACCACGTACCAACTTTTGTTGATTCGTTTGTTTCACGTATGTTTTAGGTTCAGAGATAGCATGGGAGAAAAAGAACAGGGTGTGAGAAAGTTGTTTAGGTTACCTATTTTCTAGGATCCTGGTTAGCATACATGTTCATAGATTGTAGAATTTTCATTCAATATGTAAATGTAAATCATTTTGTAATAATTCATGTTGTAAATATACATGTCATTGTTGAGAAATGTTATGGTTGTATGTTCATGTATGTGTATTATGCTTCTTTATCTCTCTCTGAAACGATTGTCTAAAGTTTTTGAATTTGTCCTCTCGAGCCTTCTAAGTCTCAAGGTGGCAGAATCTGGGGACGTTACAGTTGGTATCAGAGCATGAACAATAGCTACACCTAGCAATTTCTCACCATTAAACATAAAACTAAATTTCACTTCTCACTTTAATTCTTAGAAACTTAGTAAGTTGTTCTATAGGAATAAGGTTTGACTTAGCCTCTAAGTTAGAACCTAGATGTTCGAGAACTAGGTTTAGACAAGTGGGAGAAACCCTTTCTATATAGAGCTCATATGTATTGGGTAGATACACTAGTCTACATCTCGTTCTCACCATTTCACTAGGTGACATAGCACTAGACTATCTACTGTGTGTGGGACACTCGATTTTGCTGATTTGGTTTTGATTTCTAGTCGGCTCGAACCTCGACATTTTTCTCTGATGTCTTCTTTCTCGAAGAAAAACTATATAATATTGTATTAAATATATGCAAATATAAAATGTGTCCCTTACATTGGAGAGTAGTTAATGTTCATGCAACCTAAGTGAAAGGGAGTGACATCAGTCTAGATGAGAGAATAGATCTAGATTAGATATCTAGAGCCTCATAAGGTTATGTGATTGATAGATAGATAAAAGAAAGACAAAGGAAATAAGCATATAAAATCTTATCTATCTTTGATCTATGATGGTATAAGTTTCCTTATTAAGATTTGAGTTGTATATGAGCCGAGTCCACTCTTAGAGGATCTATGCTAAGTCATGATGATGAAAGTGCATTCCCTTTTCCTACTTAAGACAAGCTAAGTTAAGATAGAGATGAGTATGCATGAGCCTCAAGCTCTTATACAAGGAGGATGTCTAGTGGTAGGATGAGATATGTGGTGAACTCTAGAGAGAGTAAAACCCACAGGGAGAAGGTCATAGGACCTAGCCTCCAATATATGAGATATGTGTTAAAAAAATGTGTCCTACACTAGATTACACTTGAGTGTTGAGTTGAGTCCTTATGCATGATTAATATCTATATGTGAGAATTGGGTAAAAGAAAAGGATGGGTAAATGACCCGTGTGATTAAGACAATCCTTTGGCTAAGTCAGGTCCTAGCTTGAGTGACATATTTTGTGGATCTCATCATTAGTTGCAAGTGAGGTAATATATGAACTCTAGTTGTGAGAGTATGATGCTTTGTGTAGAAGATACTCAATATGCAGGTTCTCCCTTCTTCTTCTCTTTCTTAATATATGATGATAGAAACCTCACTTGAGCTATATAGATGATTTAGATATGAGGAGTCACTCGTATAAGCTTGACCTATTCTATATTTTCCTCCCTATACAATACATGTAGTATCCAAGATTGAAATCATGATAAGTTTGACTTTGAAATATTCTCTTCCCCTTCATATGAAACATGAAAGATATGATGTTGAGATCGTGGGATAAACTTAGTATATTCTCTTTTTCCCTTCACATAATACATGCAAGACATAAAATGTTGAACTCATGAACTTGATATAAAGATATTTTTGGATCATAGGGTATATGATCAAAAATATAGTTTGTACCTTTGATCCTTCTTATTGTATGCTTCTAAGTTGAGTATGAATATCACACCATAGGGTGAAACCCTAATGGTCAAACAAGTTATGTAAGCCATGCTTAAGTAGAAAGAAAATTCTAATATCAAGGATGAAGATAAACCTCCTCTAATGATGAAATACTAGTATGATGTTGATCATAAACCACACTAATGTTGTTAAGCCTGATAATTATGATAAATGATGGCATGAAACTTGACATCACCATATGATTAATTGGGTGAAGCATGAATCCTTGAGTAGTACCTTCTTAACTTCATATGTATGGATAAAACCCTTATCCTTCAAGGACTAGGAGGATGCAAATACTAAAATATAAGAATTCCATTTTATGACTAAGACATAAATGAAGCTACAATTCCTAAAAAAATGATGCTCCCACCTATATAGGGCGGGACGGGTACACCCTATATGCTCCAAATCCTAATATAACAAACTAGGGTGCTTGCAATATTATGACACACTTGTAAGTGGTGACTTAGAGAATGTGGAGACTCCTTGATATCACCTTAAATTTGAGACTAGTTGAATTTTGAGGATGAAATTCCATATAAGATGGGTTGAATGTGATAACCCATATTTTAGGGCTCTAATAACCAATATAGTATTTTAAAACCATGTGTGTCATTTAGATGATTGATCCCAAATTGAGGAATTGGTTATTTAATTACTAGCTCTTTTCACCCCAAAATAACTAGATATGAAATTGATGATTACCAGACCAAGTTGAGTTCAATTATTATGAATAACTTTTATTAGTGAGCTTGGGTACTTATGAGGATAAAAGTTTTAATTAGTAGTCACAACAAACTCAATTAGCCAATTAATGAGCCTTGAGGTATTTTAGTATCATAACACATGTTTATAGACATGTAGGATCAAGATTTGAAGATTATTTGAATTGAATTCAAGGTTTGTACACAAAATTATAAGGTTCTTTGAAGAATTTATTTGCATGACCAATAATGAATTTTGAATCTCAAACTTTGATATAAGATACTTTCGTAAGTCAAAAAATTTAGAATGTTTAGATATTGCTACGAAGAAATATGATTGTTTGAAGTTGAGGATATTAATGAAATATATGTGGTGTAACCTTAGTCTTTTAGTTATTTGGTATATTATCTGTGACAACTTGAGTCACACTGTCCTACCCCTTTGTTTAGGCATGCCCATAGCATGTCGATATGATAGGATCCCAGCCACCACCACGGAGGATCAGACAGCTATTTACTCATCTTCAACCCCCAATAGATACAGGATGAAGGAGGACCAGGCAACCAAGCACTCCCAAGCACCTACCATAGAAACCTCCGATAAATGTGAGTTTCTAGTCGGGGATTAGACTCAGTTCCCCTAGATCACAGAACCATGCACCTTTCTAGCTGCATCATTGGACTTAACCTAGGGTGAGATGCATATAGACCCGTCATATCCCCTTAACAGTGGCCAAACCAGAGACCCCGCACTCCCCACTCCTCCTCCCTCTCTACTAACAGAAGTAGAAGAAATGAAACAGAGGGCCGAAGAGGAGAGGACAACTTTGGGGGAAATAAGTCCAAGATCGTGGGGATGATAATGACTATCTGTGTTGTGAGAAGCCCTAGATGGTGCTCCTGATCTCATCTTGGTTAGAGTCGATGGAGGTTCCTGGAGGGGATGGCTTGTGCCTCCTCGTTGTTCCCTCATGATGCTCTAGAGTTCCTGAAGATTAGGCGCAACTGTCCATCTCTTCGAGTGAAGGAGAAAGGGGCACTTTTGCAGATTCCCAACCTGGCCTAGTGAGTGTCACCATTACCTGCACCTACTAGACCGAGCTAGGGCTTTGAGGCTAGTAAGCCATCATGACCTAGCCGCCTCAGACCTGTGAAGCAACCCGGACCTTCTGGTAGCAGAATTTTTGGGAAATGAAGGTCATGACCTCAGACAATTGCTCGTTAGAGTCTCCTCGTGCGGCAGCTGTTCTAACCACAGAGAACAGGGTTCTCATGTTGTTCAGAACAGATGGATTGTGTAGAAGGGTGAGCCATCGCTCAACCCTGTGGAGGCCAGATGAACCGACGACCAAACCGGACCGAGTAGCGCCTAAGGGATTAGCCGTCCAGGTCCAATCACAGTCCCCCATGTCATCATGTGGGACCCTCCTAAGGTAAATACTTTTCTATGATTCCAGAAAAGGATATCAGTTTAGAAAATGCTTTATAAATAGCTGCCATGGCCAATAAATACGCATAAAATACCCAAAAACTCAGAAAAAAAATTACCTTTATTACTGAACCCTTAGTTTTGGATTTTGAAGCACAAATATTGATGATATTCAATTTAGGGTGAAATGCTTCTTTTAGGGTTCATTTAATTTGTATATGAAATTCGTACCATACCTTAATAATGACATATAGGTTAGACTAAAAATACTAGACACCACCCTAACATAATAATGACCTATGTTTGACCAAAACCCTATTTTGGACCTAAAATATCAGTAATAATGGTGAACTTTGTATTGATGATGATTATTTGTTATTAACCAGGTGATGACAAGATTATCTAGATGACCATGGATGTATAAGAAATCTCTGAATTCAGGTACGTGGTCTTATAAGTATAAGACTAGATTTCATGGTTGCTTATGATATGTAATATCATGAATGCTATTATTTGGATATTCATTGCTTGGTTGAACTATGATGAGTTATACTTCGCCAAAATATAATATAACATAAAAGGATATGGATGGGTTGTAGCTACTAGTGCACCTAGCCCGATATGGATGTATGTTTCCTAACATGGATGTATGATGCTTTGGCCCATGTTAGATGTATGATGATATAATTTTTGCCCATACTAGATGTAAGTCAAATGTAGATAAGTATAGTACAACCACATCAAATAAATGTAATAAAAAGTATGTTTACTTGATTTTTGCCTTAAGAAATGATTTTTCTCTCTCTTTCTTCTTTCTTCAAGTATTTTCCTTTATGCAACCTTACTAGTGTATTTTTTACCACGTACCAACTTTTGTTGATTCGTTTGTTTCACATATGTTTTAGGTTCAGAGATAGCATGGGAGAAAAAGAATAGGGTGTGAGCAAGTTGTTTAGGCTACCTATTGTCTAGGATCCTGGTTAGCACACATGTTCATAGATTGTAGAATTTTCATTCAATATGTAAATGTAAATAATTTTGTAATAATTCATGTTGTAGATATACATATTATTGTTGAGAAATGTTATGGTTGTATGTTCATGTATGCATCTTATGCTTCTACATCTCTCCCTGAAACGATTGTCTAACATTTTCAGATTTGTCCTCTCAAGCCTTCTAAGTCTCGAGGCGGCAGAATCTGGGGACGTTACAGTTATCATCATTAAGGGTTTACTTATATTGATTATATAGATATTACTTAGTGTTCCATCATGTATTATGACATCGTTATGGCATTAGGGTTTTCCCACCCCTTAGTATCCCTACATTAGGGTTTTTGTTCATATCTACATATGAGACCAACGTGTATTATCAGAATCTATATTATCAATTCTCAAATGAACAGGTTCACAATTATGACTTTAAAAAGAGATAATCATCAAACGTGTATATTTCATCATTATACTAGATTTTGTGCATGTTTTTAGTTTTCCCCATAATTCTACCAACTATCCCCAATTATGTTCATCATTTCTCATCTGGATGTAAAATTGAGAAATTTATTCCTGAAGTTTATTCATGTTATGACCCCAAGAGCATCATCATATTGAGTTAATCCTTTTTCATTTGGGTATAACATTAGGCATGTTAACCCAAATTATTCAAGCTAAGATCTTATGACATAGTCATATCAAATTAATGAGTTCCAATCCACATCTTTTGTATGAGGTATGATTTCATACTAGGTCTAGCTTTTGAGGGTGGCATATTGTGTATACATTAAGTTTTCAACTTAAGTTAGATATTTCATGTTTCGAGCATCATTCTTGGCGTAACATCATTGTTACCATCGAGGTTTTATAATTATCTCACTTGTATCTCAAATGAGTTCCACAAGTTCAAGCCACTCACACTAAGACCTATATATACCAAACAAGGCATGCTAGCCACAACCTTGTACCCATGCCAAACCTTTACCCAACATACCAAATGAGAGAAAACCCTAGATTCCTTTACATCATACCATTAACCCATGTATGAGGCTCATCATTGAGAGCACATGTCATGTACATCATCTTAGGGTCTTTGGACATCTCCCTCACATATATATAGCAAAACATCATATATCAAATGTCACTTACTCGAGGGTTAGACATGTTCATAGGGAATCTAGGATTAACATTATTGATGAAAAACCACTAGAGGGGGGAGAATAGGGTTTTATATTATTTTTAAACTAATAATTCAAGCACAAAAATATTTGAGAAGGAGACATGGCGTTTAGAGTGGTTCCACCCTTAGCAAATACTAAGGGAGTCTGTCCACTACCCGGTTGTTCCCAACTGGGATTTGAAAGTATTTAAATTGTATTACCTCGCAAGGATGTTACATAAAATTACAAATACTTTCACCACCCTATGGACAGCCTTCACCTAGAAGTAGTCTCACCAACTTTGAAGCAGCCTTCCTCGAAGTAACTCCAATCTCCCCCTTGAATTTGCCTTCCTCTTAAAGTAGCTTCCCGTTGAGACAGCCTTCTTGAAGTAATCCAAAGTCCGCTGAGCTACCTTCCACCTGAAGAAGCTCACACAACCTCCTCTCTGCAGCCTCCAACCTAGGAGTAGCAAAGGAGAACCAAAACAATAAAAAGGAACAAGAAAGGAAAAAGAAAATTACAATTATCGTTATAGCACAAGGCTTGATTTCCTATATCAAGCGTTTTGATCTCCTAACCAATGTGTGTGAAAGTGTAAGTATGGTGGAAAGGAGATTCTAGCCTATAGGACGTGAGCTTGTAGCAATGGGAAAGATTAGCAAGTGTAGAAGTTGTTCAATTGCTCACAAGAAAGGATTTCCAATTGCAAGTATGTATGCTCAAGTATTGCACAATTGTGTTTTGGGTGTCCTAAGGCATGTCCTATTTATAGGAATGGCCAATGAATGCTTAAGTACATTCTAGACTCTTTCTAGGGGGTTCTAAGTGCTCAACTAGCAGTTAGGTATACACTAATTGCTTTAGCAATGACTAGTTTATTAATTATGAAAAGTGCAGACAAAGTTAATCCCGATCGAGAAGTTTATTGACTAAGAATCAGTCGGTCGAAGTTTTTGTCGACCGAGGGATGGTCTGGAGCAAGTGTATATAGCGTTCGATTCCAACGCCCAACTACCTTGTCTTCTATGTCTAACGGATATAGAACCTTTTGGAAGAATTAACCTGGGAGACTCTCGATTGAGAAGTTGTTCGACCGATCTTGTCTTGGTCGAGAAAGAGTTTGACCAAGAATGTTTCTATTTTGGTGGTTCTTGATACATACTAAGTGTGTGTATGAGTGTGTAGTTGTGACACTATTATAGGGGATTATCTAAGTGTTATGAATGGCTAGGGAAGATCTAAACGCTTGATTTACATAATATAAGTACTTGTACATTATATACTTGTACAAGTTTTTACATTTGATTACAATCATGAAATTAAAACATTGTAAGCATTTAGATCTTCCAAAGTTGTGTCATCCACTTAATTCCTGCAACACTCAAGTAGCATGTTAGATCCACAAGAATGAAATGTTTGTCATCATCAAAACAAAGGGATTATAACAATGTCCAATTTAGCCAACAATCTCCCCCTTTTTGAAGATGAGAAACATTTCCAAAATATAAAGCATATGAGTTTCATACCTGAAGTTTATCTTTTACAGCCATTCTCTTATTTACAAGTATGTGCTAGCCAAGATATTATGAAACTCATTTTACTTTATGTTTTTGATTTTATATTATTTCTCCCCCTTTATCATCTCAAAAAAATAACTAAGCTAAACATTAATTGTGACTTTTATCTCTCCCCCTTAATTTGATAATTTGCAAACCACTTATTTTTATGTCAAATTTAGCCACAACTTATTTCTCAATCATTTGCAAAGGATGTTAAGACTTGAAATGATATGAGATCCTTTTAGATTCATGGCATATGTGTTTTGATTTCTCATCCATTTTACAAGGGATGTTAAGCCCTGAAATGACATAAGAATCCATTAAGCTTATAGTAGAGCCAATGAATGTATCTCTAACCAAATACATGGGATGTTAAACCCTAATTTGTTTAGAGAATTCAATTAAGAAAAATATATTCATGAATTTTGTAGGCTCCTTCATTTTCATAGCCAAGATTACTTTAAGGATACTAAGGTCATAACTAGTTTCAAATTTTCTTTATGATGTTTAAAATGTTTTTTGAGCTCCTACTTAGTCTTTTAATCAAGATAGTTTTTGTGAGCTCCCCCTTAATCTTATAATCAAGATAATTTAAGAATTTTAGGTCACAATAAGCATTAGATCATAAAAAGTTAATCTTTTATGAGAGTTGTGCATTAAAATCTTGTTTAAAATATACTAAGATTGGTTGTATGAAAATGATTTACAAATAAGGATTTTGTCAAGCTTATTTTAGGTCGACCTTGACTTCGACCTGGGCGCCCCTTGGTCGAACTTTATTTCGATCGAGAGGCATTTTCTGTAGATTTACAATTTAAGCACTCTCATTGATTTACACATTTATGCATAAGTATGTGAAGTATAAATTCTTTATGTAACTTGATTAAATGCATATTATGTTGAAACGCTTTAAGTGATACCACTTTTGAAGAATTTACCACTTGAAAAACAATATAGGCATCACAGTGATATTGATTTTCTTAGAACAAGTTATTTTTGACAATTCATATCCTAATAAAATTTTGGGAATATATATATATTCTTCGTGAAATAAGGTCCTTATTTACAAGAAGCAATTTTGATATCCATAGTGATTTTTCTTCTTGCAAAAAGGAAAATTTAATAAAATCATAATTGTTGAACTACATCTTGATGACAGGAGTTCAACTTGTCCACTCATAGCAAAATGTAATCATTTATTGTAAGCAACATTATTTGCATTAATAGAAATTTCCATGATACCATCATGATGCTAACGTATATATCCTAAGATCAAGCTTGTGTAGAATTTTAAGCAATATATGAACTTAGTACCTTGATCTTAATTTGCTTAGAATAAATTTTAGATGTGACATTGAAATAGCTCTTTATTCTAAACAAGTCTCTTATTTTAAACTTATTTTCATATTAATTATTAGGTTCTTTAACTCTTTAAAATAATTTTTCTATCTCATAGAACTCAAGTTCTTAAAATCAAGATTTTGCTTTTGATTACTTAGAACAAAACAACTAACTAAAACATTAATATTCTTGTTCTATGAAACAAATTATTTAGCTTGCCATAGTATCATCTAGCAAAAATCATTCATGTATTACACAGGATGACATAATCCATGCACACGATAATCATTATCTATCATGTCAAGATGCATTTGTGCCATAGAGTTTTACTTTTATGGAGAATGGCATTTTCAATGATAACATCATCTTTATATGTAATGAGCTGAAACACTATGATCATTTGGAAAACAATACCCATTCATGGTGTATATAGATCAAGGATTATTTTAGACAAACCAAGTAATACAATGATCACCGACTAGGGCAAAGGTTCCCCGGCTCCGGGGAGGGGGCTTGGGCAGCTTTGGCGGCGGCCAGCGCCACCCTGCTCCCCCTGGGCCCTTGTTTTCTCGTCGGGGTCGCGTGGATCGCAAGTAAGGAGGCACTCGTTGTCAAGATATGCTCTCTTCCCATCTCTGTTTGAGTGGCGCTGACATCTGATCCTTAGGGTCTGATTACTGACGGCGTTCACGGCGGGTGGAGTGACTGCGGTGCAAAGGTCCCCTGGCTCGGGGGAGGGGGCTTGGGCGGCTTTGGTGGCGGCCAGCGCCACCCCACTCCCCCCAGGCCCTTGTTTTCTCGTCGAGGTCTCGTGGATCGCAAGTAAGGAGGCACTCACTGTCAAGATCTGCTCTCCTCCCATCTCTATTTGAGCGGCACCGACATCTGATCCTTAGGGTTTGATTACCGGCGGTGTTCACGACGGGTGGAGTGACTGCGGTGCAGAGATCTCTCGGGCGTTCCTCAGCTTGCTTTTGCATCGTACGTCAACGGATACTTTACAGACTCTCCTCCATTCTTGTTCCACATGGCTCTGGCTCTCCATCCCCTTTCCCCTTATCTGTCTTTCTCAGTTTGCTGGTTTCTTATTTTTGTTGGCATAGTGTGTAGTGGCAGCTACTCTGCCTGTTCTAGCCGCTACTTGTTAGCGTTTGTTTTCTCACTACTTGTCAGCGTTTGTCTGCTCGTTGCTTGTCAGCATTTGTTTGCTTGTGCTTGTTGCGACCTCTCAAGGAGAGTGATGAGATTCCTAGACAAGGCTAGATCTACATGTTGTTGCGGCTTGTTTTGTTACTTGGTTATATGGCTTCCTTTGAGGTGATGATTCATCAGAGCAGTGCACAGATCCAGGCTCTCTATCAATACTACACACTCAAGTCAAAGGAATTCTTCATGGAATGCTGCTTAAGATAGCATCAAGGAAGAAGAATCAATGCAGAAGCATTCTACTCTCTTTTCGATATGGGTTGCAGTGATGTTAACTTGATCTTTGTTTGCTCTTACTATATTTTTGCCTCAAATTGTAGATGTCATATGGCTTACAAGTAATGAATCGATCCATTTTCCCTAAAAAAAAGTAACACAATGATCATGCTGAAATAGAAAAGGCGTATCCATAATACAATGATCATGATAGAACAATAGAAGCATATAATTTCATGATATAGAATGATCATGATTGTTTCAATACACATGGTTTCTAGGTAGATCAAGGAATACTTAGAACAAACCATGAAAATAGTAATTTCTTTGATTGACTTAACATGGTTCATAATTTTCAGTTTTAAGAAAAACCATGTATGAGGTGTACCAAAATAATCTCAAGAGAAGCAAATCTATGATTTTCTTGATTAATCATGGTTCATGGATTTTTAAATTTAAGATAAACCATGTATATGAACATGCTTAATAAACTTTTTATTTTAATGAAGAAAGTATGTCCAATATTACTTTTTCAATATGTTTAAGAGTTTCATAAATATATACCTTCATTCAACAAATCATGATGCAAAAGATCAATATATGTCTTTAAAAGATGGTCTCCAAGAGTTGTGATTCATTCTCAAATAAGTTAATATTTACTGTTGTTGAATTGATAGTGAATTAAAAATAGTTAAACAGGTTTTCCAGACCCTTGATCGGTCGAATTCGTTCTCGACCGAATTTGTTTTGGTCGAAGTATTCCTCGACCGAGAGTCTCCTAATAGATTTTATTCAGCAATTTCAAGTTTATGTGTTGAATGACTTTGATTTATTTGTTCTTCTATTGTGTTACGTTGAGATAGACATAAATATGTTCAAATCAAGATTATTGGTCATATCTCAACTTGATTAATTCATATTCATTTAGGTGTCTCAATGATATTTATTCTTTTGATTTTCTTAGATACAAAGTAATTTATTTTAAGCAAGGCTTCTTATTCTGCTCATTTTCTTATCCAATAATCAAGTTTGGTCTTCCTTTTGATTAGGATCATTTAAATTTTTAAAGCACAATAATATGCAAAGTTCATTAAATACTTAAGTTGATTGCAATTTAAGTATCTTATTTTTATTTAACGGTTCTGTCAGAGTTTCACTCGGTCGACGAATATCTCTACTGACATTGTCTCGGTCGACAACTTTTTCGATCGAAAATGTTACTGTTTCTTCAGGAAAACGCATATTTGAGGTTGAAACGCTATTGGTCGACTAATATCTCGACCGGAATTGTCTCGGTCGACAACTTTCTCGACCGAAATTGTTTCTCTACTATTTTCAGTGGTTGTTTTCAAGTAAAAATCATATATTTGTTTTACAAAATTGTGCAAGTTGAAACTCAGTTGAGATTAAATATCAAAGTAACATTTATGTCAAATCTCAACGAATCATATTCAAATCTCTAGGTTATGAGAATTCATACTAAATCAAGTTATTAAGGATGTGTCTTTGCATGTTTATTTAAAGGTGTGTATTTTCAAGTTAAGAGTTTTAATTACTTGAATCAATTTGTTATCTCATTATGTTAAGTTGAGATAGACATAAAGATATACAACTTAGAGTCTTTGGTCATATCTCAACTTAATTGTATTCATTTAGTTTGGGGGTTTTGGAACCCATACCAACTCAACATCCTTTTTCTTGTAAGGACATGTTCTTAGGGAATCTAGGATTAACATTATTGAGGGAACCACAAACTAGGTGGATCAACTCATATACTCAAGAGGTCACACTTTTCATATGTCCCATGTAGAGGTCCTCCTTTATAAAGAGTTCGAGGCCCGTGTTGGTCCCAAACCGTGCATCACATATTGTATCTCAATACGTGCATGACTAGGCACAAGTAAGCATGCCAACCAACTAGCCATGTTTAGCACATAAACTGAGTTACGTGTATCATACAAGGAGCTAGGTTTTCATGGTCAAACTTATCTCATATCATAAAACATACATGATCCCCCCAAAACAAACTTGGGTCATATCAACATCAACATCAACATCAACATCAACATCATCATCATCATCATCATCATCATCATCATCATCATCATCATCATCATCATCATCATAATCATCATCATCATCGTCATCCTCATCATCATGAGCATCATGATTTTCATCATCTTCTTCTTCATCATCATCATCATCTTTGTCATCATTGTCTTCATCATCATCATCATCATCATCATCATCATCATCATCATCATCATCATCATCATCATCATCATCAACATAGGTCATCTAGGCTACTCACTAGCCTAACCTTCATCATGGATCTAGACAACTCTAGAGACTACAACTATCATTTAAACACTCACATCTAGACTTTATGTTACATATCTTTCTCTTAGGCTACATGGACACTCACTACCTTTCTGTGTGTGGTAGCATTTTTCATATGTACATATACTAATACTTGAAATAGGTTTTCTCCAATGTTAAAACATGCGATGGAAACCACCATACTCCATTTGAATAAAAGCAAAAATTGAATGCAAGTTACCACACTCATTAGGTAGTCTAATACCATGACACCTAGAGAACTAGTAAGAACATGGTGCATACCTATGTAGCTACCCCAAGCACATGCATGGAACATATGCTCTAGGGTTGTAGTAGATCTCTCTTTTCCCACCCTCCTTAATCTACAACCCATACTACAAGATAGAAGGAGGAGAAAAGAAAGGTTCTAGGGATTAAACAAGCCTACACCTAGTTCTAGAACATCTAGGTTCTAACATAGAAGTTCCACAAAGGACAACTCATTAAGTTTCTAGGGTTGAGATGTAAGGTGAGTTTAGTTTGTGTTTCATGTGAGCAATGTTTGGTGCATTTATTGTTCATGCTCTGATACCATCTATCAGGCAACCAGAATCCCAATCCCATGAACCAAGAGAATACCAAAGACAACATGTGGAAGCATGAAATGCTTAGCATACATGAACTAATAACAAGATAAACGCACCTATCATAGTCTCAACATTCAACAAAATATATTAAGCAACATTGTTTATTGCAAGATTTCAATTACATATTGAAGAGTACAATTTTACCAGTCTACTCATGGGTACTAGAGATCTACAAGTACACCTGACATATCTCACCAAGCTCATCACTTTGAGCCATCTATGAACCTATAAAATACATGAAACAAGGTGGGTAAAGCACACGAGGTGTCGAGTACATGGCTAAAAGATACATATACATAAGCTTTGCATAATTTGAAAAGATTTGCAAAAGTAAATGACCAAGAAAAAAAAATATGTTAAGTTCTTAGAAAAATG
This sequence comes from Alisma plantago-aquatica, assembly GCA_963693085.1. NCBI lineage: Eukaryota > Viridiplantae > Streptophyta > Magnoliopsida > Alismatales > Alismataceae > Alisma > Alisma plantago-aquatica. Next base: position 1,102,138,476 of record OY856412.1, on the reverse strand, counting down.
AGAGCCCATGTTTTACATCATTTTACTCCAAGTATACCACCATATCATGTATTCATAAGGCCTTTGAACAACTTCCCATTGGAAGGGTCCATAAGGGTGCTCATGATCAGCTAACACTTTTATATGTGATGGACGTCGAGGACATCACCAAGAGCTAACCATGTTTCTTCATGAGGGACCTCAATGACTAAATAAATAGAGAAAAACCTTGTTTCAACATTGTTTAATGGAGTTTCTACATATTATGTGTGCAAGTTATAAAACAACAAGATGAGAAAAGCATCAAATACATACTAGAATACTACATGGCAATATTTGAGCAAGTAGACAAGCTTACATATGTATCACATTTCAAGCAAAAAAGTCATAGTCATATAATTATTAAAGCCGATACCATATTCAAAGATTCTTAACTTACTTATCCTTGACTATCTAGCCACAAGCAACACCTAATTAAGCATAAGATTGCATACATGTATTAGATTATCATCATTAACCCTAACTAGCTTCATTTTAGGGTTTTGGACTAGGTTCCACATTTCTAATTAGTGAGTTTAATGATCTCTTATTGATTTAGGTCCCATCATAAGGGTGTGATTCCAGTTTCATGTCATTTTGATGTTACATGCATTATATATGATCATTTTTAGGTTTAAAGCATTTACATGCATTTTGGGATCAAAAGGACTCATAATAGGACAAACAAGGTCAAGATTCATCAAGGCATGGAGATCAAACATAAAAGAGGATTTAGATGAACAAATTAGTGACATGTGAAATGCATTCCAATATTCTTCATATGTGAATAATACAGAGCTACATATGCTTGTTGAATAAACAACAAATTCATCACTTGGTTAAATATCTTCATATGAATCATAACTACCAATTTTTAGTTGAATGAATGGGCATTTCCTATTTCTTTAAGGAAGTGTTTACAATATTTAATGGGACAACTTGTTGATATCTTTTTGATTGAAATTTTTAAAAATTTAGTTGATGTTCTTACCAACGTGGATACACCTAAAATATTGAATACAAATTACTAAAGAAAATGTGATAAAAATGATAACAAAATTAATGTAATATGTCAACATTCATTGATATGTGGTCTCTTAAAAGTGACTAAGAAATATTCGATAATTAGTTATTATGTTTTTAATTTTACATTTTTCTAAGATTTCTAACATCCAATTTTGTTGCACATTACCAAAATAGCTTTTTATGAGAGATTCCTTCAACCTGAGATTATATCTGATATAAAATATATGCTCCAAACCACTGACCGGAGAAGGGATGATCTTCGCACTTGCTGCCATATAACAAAGAAACAAAAAAAACCTAACATGAAAGGAGGACACAAAGCACACGAGAACGTAGAACCTATAACTCACTAGAGAAAGCTTGAAACAGAGAGAAAGATAACATATAACACATGCCACACTACGAAACCAATAGAAAAAGCCACTACGGATCCCTTTCAAGGACAAGCAAAGGAGCAGAAAAGGTTGGAGGAAGAACAAGGATGGGGGATAGAAAACACAATAGAACCCCACCACCACTCACCAAGAATCCTAACTCGATCACAATTGAGAGAGGAATGGAAGCAACGCCTCCAAACCCAAGACCCCTGATTATATCTTACCCCAGCAAGCCAATAGAGAAACCGAGGGCACACCCATCGAACCTCAGGCGGCAGAACACAGACAAGACACAAAAAAGGAAGACCCCAACAAACTAGACCTATGAATGACACAAAATAGAAACAAAAAGATGAAAAGGAAACAAAGCAGGGAGAGAACGATCAGAAACAAAGAAAGGGGGAAAGAAGACACCCGCATAAAAGGGACCCCTGACCAAAAGGAGGCCCGCCTGTCGGCTCCAAACCACCCTGGAACGACCACCACCAGTGACCTGAGACGTCGCAGACCGGACGTTGCCACTAGCCGACTCCAGACCCTGACCAAATCTAGAACACGTAGATAGAGGGAGGAACACGACGTAGAGGGACTCCCGAGGACAATGGCCTATCGATGAAGGCTGAGAGGCGGCCCAGGGGGAAATAGGGCGGCACACCCAGGCCGCCAAACCCCCTCCCCCCAGCCAGAGGCGGCGCATACAGGAACCCTAGTCGCCGCTTGAGTCACGAGAACTCCCGGCTCAGATAAAACGGATATGGCTTTTTTTTGTATCGTATATTATTGAATATTAATACTCCAAAAAGTAGTAAATAATTCAAATATTCCATAGAGAACGAATAGTGGTACTGGTGACTAGATCTACGTAAGAAGAGGAATAAAAATCATCAAATGATATGCGGGCATAAAGCTGCACTTTTCAAATAATGAGTTGATGAGCTTGATTGTGAAAGAGGAATGTTTTTACTCATCCATTACTGTCTACCCCATATGATAATATTTTAGTTGTATATGTTACATTTCACACTTAAGATACAATTATATCTCTTATCAAATATGTTTTGAAGATGGAAAACACAAGACCCTTTCTGTTTGTCCTAATATCGTTGAAAGAAAAAATGATGTGAATTAGTACTTTGTATGTAAGTATTCAAAAAATAAGAACAAAAACATCTAATATTATAGTTAATATTACATTTTTATAATTATGCCTTTGTTTTCTATATACGATACAATTCATATGTGTTAAACATCTATCATCACTTTATGTTGAAAGAAACCAAAACCCATAAATAGAAATATTTCACTAGAAAGAATTCAAATTAACGAAATAATATATCCATTGCTGACATATTTGAATATTTTCTATATGTATAATTTAAAATTATATTTACAAAGCATGTATATGTTGTACTTTTCTACTTAATTTAAGCATGTCGGTTATTATGACTAAGAAATGGAACCCTGAAGGAATTCTCGTGAAGAGATGTTTAATACAATAGAAATGACAAAAAAACTTTCAACCAACTACATTAATTGAATAGATTTTATATTTGTTTCGACTTGTGGTTAGGTTTATATAAAACCTCAAGGAAATTATAAAATCAATAACACATGGAAAGATATAAATAGGTTAACTCACTATATCATTGTAACACACATATACATTTCTTACAAGAAACAACACAAATGCATTGCCCAAATTAGCCATATAATGAATTCATGTACATAAAAGAGACATCAAATCAACAAAAAAACAAAAGTACAATAACATTATATAAATTGAATGATATTCAACATTATTCATTTTGATGGCACATACACTCATATAATAATTTGAGGTCATACAATATTGCAACATCATATTAATTTGGATAATATCTACTTAAGCATTTATTTAATAAGGTAGATATTGTAATATACTTGTAGTCCACTATTGTTAAATAAGTTATACATAATATTCACGTGCAAAACATGTGAAACTATAGTGTGTGTATATATATATATATATATATATATATATATATATATATATATATACATATATATACAGATACATACGTATATATACATATATGTATGTATATATATACATATATATGTATGTATATATATATATATATGTAAGCTTTTATATATATATAATGGGACTGCAGGGACGTCGTTACACCAAGGAAGCTCTAATGGGACTGCAGGGACATTGCTGCTTGAGCGAGGCAGCACTGGAAACGGAGTCGGGGGAGTCAGATGAAGCTCCATCCAGAGACGTCGAAACAACGTATAGCAGTAGACAGAAATTGGAGTCAGATAGTGAGGCAATTCATGGTGTAGCTCAGTACCAGCGCGTCGGGGGGCAGATTGATGATATCTGTACTGTTGAGGACACAACAAAACTCAACTACAAAGAGGCGGCAGATGTGCATGGGAAAGTGCATGAACCATGTCACTTGCATGGTGTTGATCGACAGGAAGGTACTCTCACCACAATGAAAATAATCTTAACAAGGGCTCAAAGGAAAAAAGAAATTGGGTCCAGATGGAAAGGGGGAAGCAAGCAGGCCAAAGGGAAAAAACGTCACCAACCGTGGGTCTACAAAATGAGCAGAGGAGTGCGCTTGGGAATTCCAGAAGAGGAGGTGGTATGGGAACAAGCTACAGGAAAGAGGGGGAGGAACGAAGAGGTCTGCGACATGGACCTTAATGTGCTGCCTATGAAGGATGGAGGGGGTAAAAGACACAGGATGCTCAGTGAGAACACACAGAACAGATTTGGGGTCACCATGACTCAAGTAGCGGAGATTGGCGGAGTCCAATCCCGCGAAGGACAATGAAAATATTCAGCTGGAACTGTCAGGGATTGGGCGACCCTGACACGTGCAAAGCTCTCCGAGCTTGGGTTTGGAGAGAGCATCCAAACATAGTTTTCGTCATGGAAACTATGATCGCCGATAGGAAATTGGAGGATGTAAAGCGCAGCTGTGGTTTCACTGAAGGTTTGTGCATATCAAGCGTAGGGCGGGCAAGTGGCATGGGTTTTTGGTGGAAAGATGTGAACGTGGAGGTGATCAATTATTCTCACAGGAACGTTACAACTGAGGTACAGAGTAACACAACCAGAATAGCATGGAGAGCGGTGGGTATTTATGGCTGGGCACAACAGGCAGAAAAGTTCAAGACATGGGAGTTGATGAGGAGGATAAAGGGTGAGACCGAGGAGCCCGTTATTTTTTTCGGGGACTTCAATGAGATTGTGTCAAATGCTGAGAAGAAAGGGGGACCACACAAAGAAGACAGATTCATGTAGGACTTTAGGGATGCTATAGATGACTGTGAGTTGATGGGCATTGGCTTTGAAGGAAATGTTTTCATGTGGAAAAGAGGTCTTACTGAGAGAACTCTGGTACAAGAGAGACTTGACACATATCTTCCCAACCTTGGCTGGAGGAACTTGTTCACATATTGCAAGGTCATACACCTGCCCATTTACGAGTCGGATCATGCTCCAATCATCCTAAAGGCGGATAGGAAGAATAACAACAAGAGGAGGAAAGGGCACTTCATGTTTGAACCTATGTGGGTGGGGGAGGAAAATTGCTCTTCTATTATTAGGGAGGCATGGGAGGCTGCGGCAGGGAGGGATTTTGGAACAAAGTTGATGCCGTGTAAAGAGAGCCTAAAGGCTTGGGAAACTGAGAAGTTTGGTGAAAGGAGGAGGAAGGTAAAGGAGCTGGAGAATGATCTCAAGGGGTTACAAGATCTTCCACCGGATCAAAGGAACCTTGACCGGGCGGAGGAAAAATCAAAAGAATTACAATACTGGCTACAGAAGAATGAGGAATATTGGGCTGCTCGGGCAAGAGTCAAAGAACTGAAAGAGGGAGACCAAAACACTACATACTTCCATCAAAAAGCATCTAACAGGAGGAGGAGAAATTGTATTGAAGGCTTAGAAGATGAGCAAGGGGTTATGAAGACACAAGAGTGGGACATTATTACAATAATTATGAAACATTTCACAAATCTGTTCCAAACTAGCAATCCCTCAGATTTTGAGGTGGCTACTAAGGGGTTGCAGGAGAAGGTGACGGAGGCACAATGTGAGGAACTGGAGAAGGACATAGAGGATGAGGAAATTTGGGCAGCTCTTATACAGATGCATCCTAATAAAGCTCCTAGACCAGACGGCATGAAGGCGATGTTTTATCAAAATTATTGGGAGATTGTTGGAAAGGATGTGGCAAGCTATATCAAGGGGTGGTGGAAAGGTGAGAAAAGCATTGGGGAGGTTAACAATACTCTAGTTGTGCTCATCCCAAAGACCGACAAGCCAAAGACCATTGGAGAATTCAGACCGATTAGTCTATGCAATGTGGTGTACAAAATAGCATCCAAAGTCCTGACGAACCGACTGAAGCCTCTTATGAACTCTATTGTGTCTGAGAATCAAAGTGACTTCGTTCAAGGTAGAATGATAACGGACAATGTCCTCATTGCATATGAAGTGTTCCATTCTATGAAGTGAGACAAGGGAAGGAAAAAAGGTAGTCTAGCACTGAAATTGGACATGTCCAAAGCATACGATAGAGTGGAGTGGAGTTTTCTTGATGTCACTTTGGAGAAGTTGGGGTTTGGGCGGAAGTGGAGGTCTAAAGTCCAACAATGCATAACGTCTGTCCAGCATGCCTTTGCCATTAATGGAGACAGGACCCAAAGTTCAAGGCCGGCATGGGGACTTTGCAAGAGTGACCCTCTTTCTCCCTACCTTTTCATTTTATGTGTTGAAGCTTTCTCAACCTTAATCTCTACTGCTACCCA
>OY856412.1:1102054743-1102127243 GCA_963693085.1 Alisma plantago-aquatica | reverse complement strand
AGGAGGGTGTGACAGGAACAAGAAGAAAGAAATCAGAGAATGGATCGCATCTAGCGGTCATTCAATGGTTGCTTTAGTAGAGACAAAGATAAAGGAACAAAACAAAAATAGTAATAAGTTTCTTTTTCCACAAGGTTGGGAGCACGTGTCTAATGTTGAATGTGCAGATGTTGCTCTTGTCTGTATGGCTTGGAATCCCAATGCTTGGCAGGTGTCTGTTGTTTAGATATCAGACCAACAGGTGATAGTGGACTGTGTCAATAATGGAGGTCTTCACATATGGTTGACAGGTGTGTATGGCCATAATGACGGGAAGGCTAGACAGGATCTGTGGGATGATATGGTTTCTATTTCAAAGAAGGCTCAGTAACCATGGATGGTTGTTGGTGAATTCAATACTGTATGGCTATAGGCGGAAAAAAGAGGCAGAAGACTAGCTATTAATGTTGAGGTGGATGCTTTCAACTGAGCCAATGATAAAGCCTGCTTGTTTGAACTACATATGGTAGGAGGGGACATCTTCACCTGGAACAATGAAAGAGGACCATATGATAGGATAGCTAGCAAGCTTGATAGGGCATTGGTAAATGATGAGTGGCTAAAAATTCTCCCAAATGTGTAGGTTAAAGCGGAAGGGTCTGACATTCGTGATCATGCACCTATATTAGTCCAGATAATAGAGAAAAAGCAAAAAAGAAGACCGTTTAGATTTCTAAACTACTAGGCAAACTAGAGAGGATTTGATGATATTGTCAAACAAAGTTGGAGCACCCAGATGATGGGCAACCCCATGTACGTGTTTTCTATGAAATTAAAGAATACCAAAGTGGCGCTGAAGAAATGGGAAAAAGAAGAGGTGAATATCCCAAATATGCTGAAAGACACAAAGAAGGATTGCAAAGAGCTTAGAGAAAAATTACTGGCTGATCCCCTGAACCCAAATCTTATTGAGAAGGATAGGGAAGTGAAGTGGATGCTTGAGGATCTGAAAAAGGGTGAGGAAAAATTCTATTGGCAAAGAAGAAAAGAGAAATGGATGGAGGATGGCGATAGGAATACAAAGCTCTATCATGTGGCAGTTAGAAGAAGAGAGGCAGGTAATATTATTTTTGAACTTATAAATGTAGAAGGACAGGTGATCAACAAGAAGGAGGACCTTGAGGAACTGGCTACTCAGCTCTACTCCTCTCTCTACAATAAAACCTTTCTAGAAGATATTGATGCTAATGAAGAGGTGGACTGGAAGTTCAAGATTAATAGTACTCACAATAACATCCTCACAAGAAAGACAAATGAATACGAGGTTAAGGATGTTCTATGGAGCATTGGAAGCAACAAGTCCCCTGGATTAGATGGATTTAATGCTTTCTTCTTCAAAAGAATGTGGAATATCATTAAAGACGGTTTACTTGCCTATGTTGACTGGTTTCTGGATGGAGGGAATATGGTAAGACAAGTTAATCATTCTTTTCTGGTTTTGATTTCGAAAAAGAAAGTTACTTCTTCTCTTGCGGACTTCCAGACCATTGCTTGTTGTTCAGTCCAATACAAAATCATTGCAAAAATTCTAACTGCCCCGCTGAAAATGGTCCTCCCCTACCTTATTTCTGTCAACCAAGGGGCTTTTTTCATTGGTAGAAGTATTAGTGATTGTGCCTTATTAGCAAGTGAATTTCTTATGGACTTTAATGTCATGAGAGGAAGCAGGAAAGCTTGCCTGAAACTGGATATCTCTAAAGCCAATGATAGTGTGAGATGGGAAAAAATATGGTGGATCATGGAGCAAATTGGATTTAATGAAAAATGGATTGGCTGGATGAAACAATGTGTTGAGACTACTAGCTATTTTGTCTTGTTCAATGGTACCTCTGCATGCTTCTTTCACGGCGGCAACGGTCTACGTCAAGGCGACCCTCTTTCACCGCTTCTATTTGTAATGGTCATGGAGTATTTCTCGAGGAAAATGCAACAAGCCAAAGAACGAAAGGAAATAAAGCTGTACACAGTCCATGGCACAAAGGTAATGACACACTTGATCTTTGCAGATGATGTCCTGGTTTTTGTAGAAGCAAAATAACAACGCATAGAGAACCTTAAAAGTCTTGTGGGAAAGTTTGGGCAGCAAACTGGGCTGGTGACATGCTAATAAAACACATATCTTCCTATCAAAAAACTGCCACCAAATGGAGGAAAGACTTGTTCTTGATATGGGTGTGGAGAGAGGAGAATTTCCCACAAAATACCTTGGATTTCCACTTGCTGGTGGTAATCTACAAGTAAAGGACTTTGCTGATTGCATAGACAAAGTAGAGGAAATGATTAGCAGATGGCCTACACAAAAAACATCCATGACAGGATGCAGGACTGCAATCAAAGCTGCTATTGAGGGCCTTCTTATCTTCTGGGTACAAAAAGGAGAAATCCATGTATCCGTTCTTGACAGAATGGAGATGAAGATGGCTAATTTCTTATGGCGGAGTGGACATCATCTTATGAAATATTCTAGACTGGCCTTCCCCAGTGATGAAGGTGGACTTGATTTGAAGCCCCAAGAGATATAGCGAGATGAGGATCCATGAGACGGATTGTTGCTTATCAGGAAGGATTGTCTCCATGGGGGAAATGGATGAGAGACAGATATCCAAGGGGACTGGATTTCATCCCAAAACAAGAGAAGGCTACTCGAGATCCATCAACGTCATGAGAGAGATGTGGCCGCAAATCAAGCACTTGTTTGTGGTTAATGTCAATGGGAGATGGCAGCTCAAATACAAGAAGATAAATATATGGGAGGTGTCCCGTATAAGGGGCGCAAAGGATCCAGTGGGCGATCAACTCTGGATTGAAAGACATGTACCAAAATGGAGCATTTGTGTCTATAAATTTCTGCACAACATCCTTGCTACCTTGGACAAAATCAGAGGTTGGAACTATGACATATCTATTGTATGCTTTATGTGTGGGGAAGAGGAGGTAAATCACTGCCATTTAGCGGGTGAATGTAAGTTTACGAGGGAGATCTGGGAGAATATATGCAGTAAATTCATCCTACAAAATCAGCTTTGTGCGGATCCGTGGAGGATGCTAGCAAGATGTGGAACGAGCTCAAGGAAAAATCTGCTATTGGCGAGCATTTACTACCATGTTTGGGAGGAAAGGAAAGCGAGGAAACACCACAGAAAGTCTACTAGTGTTGTTGTTATTGCTGTAAAAATTTGTAAATGCATTAGACGTAGACTAAACGTTAAATAGGTGTGTGAGTTGTAATGCTGAATTGGGTGTATGGCGTTGGGCCTACATGTACTCTTGACCCCCTAATATTTATTAGGGGGAACGTCGGAATATATTTAATATATATATATATATATATATATATATATATATATATATTCACACACACATATATATATATGTATATAATCTTATATAAATTTATATCTACATTTATATACATGCACATTTAGAGATACATACATATACACACAGAAACACATAACTGACTACATTTACAAAGAGTTTCAGTGAGAGGAAATAACGTGTTGGTGAATCTAGATGTTTTTCTCTGAAGGGACTATGTTCAAACCTCCAGACAATAACTTTGTCATTTAATATCACCTTGAGCATCTAACCTCCTGTACAAATACTGGAAGGAGGTAAAACTCATTCCCTTTGAATCCCATATATATAACTCTTTTTTAAGATCTGCTATCAATACATATTCTTAAAAGTACCTTTTCTTTCACTACAAGCCTAATAGATGCAATTTATGCATTATACCTACTATATATAGCTACATATATGCAGAGGAGGTGGAAGCTGGGTTTTGTGCTTCATGTGGCTCTTCCGATCCCTGGTCGTAGTGGTCGTCGGGAGTGGTGGTGGGGTTCCCTGCACCCTCTACCCCCCATCGTTGTATCCGCATGAGCCATCCTTCCTTTTTATATGCACAGTTGGGGTTTGACCTCCTTCTCGGATCTCCTGGTTGGTGCACTCCTAGTGCGCGACGTTTGTCATTTGCTTGTTTTTACTTTTATTTTCGTAGTCGGTAGTTGTGTCTCTTGTCCAGTTTGTGGGGTGTTGTGTTTGTGTTGGATCTTGGTGATCAACCTCTTGTTCAGGTGACCATTTGTTGTCTTCATGATGGTTATCTCTTCCAACGGCTATGCAAACTCGTATCCCGATATACTCATAGGCTCTTGTAGATTGATGAATTCCATCCCAGATAGCTGTTTGAGACAACCACTAAAAGAGGTGGACGGAGCAGAAGTGTACCTTTCGCATCCCAATCTGACCCTTGTGCTATGTCTTTCTGCAATAGGAGTTACTGCTTGGTTATTTGTTCTGAGATGTCTATCTTGTAGATGTCGTATGGCTTACTTTTAATGATATTGAGCTTTTTTTCAAAAAAAAAATTATATATAATTATATACTTTATTTATTTATATGTATGAGTATTAGTTTACTAAGAGGGTGGAATAAAGTAGAATCTCATATTACTAAATTTATGATGTATATATATAATATACATTAATAAACACATATATAATCAAATATTTTAAACAATTCTATTATTTTTAATTTTATTCGTGATGTATTTCATGATATATGAGAATGTAAAAATCATATTTGACTCTATGTCAAAAATTAACCATTGCGAACATACTAAAATAATTATTCATGTATTATGAGCATGCAATCTATTAATACCATGTGGATGTTCAAATATGATTTCCTTGAAAAGTACTCATCATGAAGATATTACATTTATTCACCTATGTGGATTATAAAAGTTCATAAAATCACCAACAAATATACTTGGAAAAGAAACCATGTCAAGAATAGATTGTTTGTACATATATCCCTATATACATATGAGTATATACTTACATACATATATGGCTAAAAGAATTGTGTACCTGAGTGAATGCAGCTTGCATGTACCCACCTTCATTTGTGATGATTGTAAACTTCTACTGAATAATCCAACCTTATGGATGTAAAGTATACCACTTAGATAAGATGTGTACAAAAAATCACCACAATTTGATATTCATAGGTTATCCAATGAAATAAAATGTATATTTTATATCATTCTATATAAACCATTGAATGATATCATTCTATATCACATGATCTATATGAGTTATGGTTATGTTTTTTTTCAAACACATCTAATCTATGTAGTGTTGAATCAATCTATACGGTTGGATTTTATCAACATACAACCCATATGCTATTTTAATGGCCGGTGCACATAAGTTACATGTATCTGTTGGTATACACCTCCTAACCTCTACATATATCTACATACATTTATTTATACACACAAGGAAACAAAGAGGCCAAACAAAATTGCCCGATTGGTAAGAGCTATTCAAGTCCCAAATAAGAGCTCAGTTTGAATCACGTCGAAGGCACTATGCCTACGGTGCTTCACATTTTTTAGGCTCAGTATGGGGGTGATCATACAACAGGTTGTCATGTCCTAGGGTTTATCATGATGGGATGAGTTAGAAAGTGGCTATGCCTTAGGCCAACTTATCATGATAAAAATATAAATAGAAACACAAGAAAATCACAAATATCTTATGTATAGATATATTTATATATATACACACACATATATTTGTCACTATATGTGTGTATCACTATTTTTATAGAGTGAAATACTTTGCCCTAATACTTTAATACGCACTTATATTTCCAAATAAAAATAATATAATACCCACATATACAATGAAATACCAAATAAATATTCCATAAAAATGTCTAAGATATATTCATTTTGTCCTAATATGTATGTGATCTGCTTCATGAATATTACGAATCAACAAAATGAGCAGATTTGAATAATCTATGTAAAATTCAACAACTATAGACATTCATAATGAATTATTCATGTACCATTGGCATTCATTCCTTAAAACCTTGTTGATTTACACATATGATTGTTTTGAGCATGACTCATTATGATCATATTAAATCTGCTCATACTTGTCGATTCTAAAAATTCATGGAATCGCTCACAAATATATTTGGAAAAGAAAACATGTCTAGAATCAACCATTGCTACATATATTCTTATATGTTTGGGTATCAATCTTAAGTGCTCTTGTGTTTCTCATTCTATTTATAGATGCAAGTACAAACACGTATATATGTATTTGTATATGTGCATCCATATTGATAAATATATAAATAAATAAATAAATATATGTATATTTGTGTGTATATGTATGTATATGTATATGTATGTGTATAATTTCTAAGAAACCCTTAATTATTATAATCCAACAAGGAAATCATTTTTCCTCAAAACATCATTTGTTTCATTGTCATTTTTGGGATATTGGATAGTTATTATTTCTAACAATTTATTCTCAACATAAGAAAATTTTGACCAACATAGATTCTTATATATCAATAAAAATTCCTAAGACATTGGTGAAACTGGAATAACTCCAGCATTCCACCTCAATTTATCTTTCTCTCACTACCTTAACAGAGAGAGAGAGGGAGAGAGTGAGAGTAAGAAAAGCATTTAGCATGGATGGCATAAGATGTAATTGTACCTCACAAGTCATACTCTAGATCAACAATTATTTTATAATATGAAAAATATGCAAATTATTCATAATACATACAAGCTCTGTTATGTTAATTTTTGTATCATAGCGTAGTCTTATAATAGTTTGAACATATTCGTACTATTTTTTTTTATAATATTTGTAGTTTACATAGTAAAAAAAAATTTTTGGGGTTTGTATTTATATTTATATGCTTATTATATTACACCAAGCCCACTATTAGAAAAACAAGTTCCGTACACATGGGATATGGTTAAATCATGTACATGTATATTAATAGTTGAAATAATAAAGAAATAATCAATATAGTTGTATGTAGGACAAATAAAAAGTTATAGAACATGAACCGTCTAAAAGTAGAGACAAGGTATCATTAAATAACTTTAAGTAGAATGTTCACATTGTTTGCATGGATCTCTTTGACATTTACACATTTTATTAATAAAAATACTAAAAAATCATTATATTCATTAGTATTTGTAAACACAATGGGAAATTTGTTATCTATTTCCACTACTTTTCTATATAATTACGTTCTGTCTTTTGTATTTAAAGTTTATGTTTTTACTTATTGTCATCCTGTGAAATGCACATCGAATAGGTGCAAGTTCTAGAAACAAAACAATAAATTCTTAAAATAAAAGAGATATTCTTACCATGTACATCAATGATAGATATTGGTGTGAACAAATTGGTAATACAGAATAGGCATAGGTAATCCCAACAACTAATGTTATTTCTTGCAAAAGTCTATGATGACCACTTTATTGTATTTATTTTAGCAAACCTAATGTTTGACCATTCTTGTTTTAAAACACTGACATATAATTATTGTCGCTTGGCTATTATAGACATGAAATAAAGGACTAAAATCGTACAACTAATACATAGTGTCACTTATATAGGGGTAATGGTTATCGTCGCCATATTTTTATGTCTTAGACCAGTTGGAGTATGCATTCTAGACCTTGAGGTGGGAGGGAGATGTAAAAATCATTAAATGTGAAAACACTTTAAAATTAGGAGAAACATTAGCAAAAAGTAAGAGAGGGTAAATGACATATTGTCCCCTTTTGTCGTATTCATCGATACACATGGGTTTGTATTGAGTGTAACTGACATAAATAATATATGATGGATAGAAACCTAATGATAGATCATGTCGATAAATGACAAACAAAAGTAATAGATGACCAAAACACCATAAATGATGTTATTAGTTCGTAAAAAGATTGTGCATTGAATATCTTCAAAATACTAATGAAAATGTATCTTCAACAATTGAATTGGACACATTTCTAAAGGTGTAGTACCCAAGATCCATGAAACTATGATTATTTGTACCACAGTTTCAATTTGAAATAGTAGCCTAAAAATTACCAAACAAAACACATCTTCCCAAATTATATGTATTTGAAACATAACATCAAGGGAGAGATAGCTAAAATAATGTGGGAAAAGGTAGTAACTTCTGATAGCACCTCATCATCATCCAAGCCTCAACACCTAATTTAAGAAATGAGATAGGAACCTATACCTAACAGAACATAGAAATATGATATCGTTTAGACTTATTGTTACACAAAGTGTTGTGATATAAAAGGAATACGATGAAACCACTTATATACATTGTCAATTATTTTTCAAAACCTAAAATCAGTGCATACTTCAAAGGATAAATGCATTCTTATCCTCTAGACTACATCTTAAGTGAATAGTTAACTAATATTGGTGAACCTAGACGTATTCTTGTGGATATGTGCAACTTTTTTCACGATAATGAAATGGAAATAATAATATTTTATTTATTCAGTGCCAAATTATATGGCAATAAATGTGAATAATGACTTGCCTCTTTGTGTGTTGAGAATTCAAAAAGGTTGAACAAGTATTGGACAAAAAGGTCATTATAACATTCATAATTTCATAAACCAGAAACAATTTCCTTTTTATGTTTAGTGAAGGCTGAGACACATGCAAAAATGTGCAAATGGTCGTTCATGGTAGTAGCATAAGAATGCACACTTATGGAAGGCCAGTGGGTGATATGTATAATTTATCTGAATCAAACACCCAAGACTGCATTGACATATTTGTACGCACCTTACTGGGGTGGGAATCATTTGGTTGATTTAATTTATCACCAAAATTACAAATCGAACCATATATTTTGGTTTGTGGTTATTTCTAACCAAACCAAATTGTTAACTATTCTAAAATCAAATCAAATTGAATTGTTTATTTGTGATTTAGTTTTATTTAGTTTGGTTTAGTTTGATTACAAACAATTATATGAGAAACAACAAAGCTTTATACTATGATTTGAATGAACAAGATAACCATTTATGCATCATCTTAATAAGGAAATCCAGCAAGATAATAAAAATTCATATTATAAATATCATTTTTAGGAAATATAAGAATACATATATAAACTGTTAGTAGACAATGTCCAACTAACATCAAATATATATGCTTATGGAACATAGTCTAAAGTATCATAAAATAGTTAATACTTTTTTAGCATTTGATTTAGACATTTAGATACACAATTTCATTGAGTATGGTAGAATTTAATATAGATATAGATATATATTTTTCATTATATAGGTATATCTCTAAATAATATATAGATATATATACATTGGTGCGATTTGATCTTTTAAAATGCACCCTTAGATTAAACTGAACCATTATTTTATGGTTTAGAAATCTTTGGAACCAATTTCATGCTTTGGCCCAGTAAAACCAAATTGAACTAGTCGATGCTATTTGGTTTGGTTGAGTTTAATAGTTTTGTTTGGTTTTCTGACCAACCCTACACCTTACATGATGACAAAAGCTTAGCATAATGCTTCCTAAATATTTCATGCCTATATCCAAAAAAAATTCACCATGTTTGTAAATACTTATCTTCTACAACTACCTCATAGGGAAAGTTCATGATGAATTATATTATTAAATGAAATGTAGGACCACTGTTGTAATATGGGTAAGTAAATTTTAATCCCACAAAAATAACATTTTGACTGACAAGATAAACAAATTTTTATGATAGCAATACCAAAAAAGAGAACATACCACTAGACTTACATAAGCTAACATTTAATTGCTTTGTATGATTGTGATTAATGGAACAAAATAAATTTTATTATTTTACTATATATATCATCACACGAAAAGGTGTAAATTGTAACATTAATATGATTTCACATACATCATTTAAACAAATAGATAATTCTAAACACTATAGTCAACCTACACGACATCCTTAATCATTGAGTACAATTATAAGTGTAACTGGTAGATGTGAGAAAAAAAATAAAAAGCAATATAGTTCAACATCCATAGCATAATTCTTATAATAAATGTATATATAAATATGTATATTACAAATTTCAATATATGTGACAACAACTCACAAATGGTGTAGAGGATCAACATGTGATACTTCCAAGGAAACAATATGCATCTCATCATTAATACCAAGAAAAAATATTGACATTCGTAATTTTAAATGAAATAGAGTACTCACCAAAAATGTTGTGAATCATCATCGACTAGTTAATAACTATATTATAATTACATCATACTACAACCCACAATATTTTCAAAATTTTCTTTGATGAAATAACAAATGCACATTTAGACAGTGAAAATGAGAAACCATATAAATAACTTAGTACATATTTTTAAAGATAAATATCCTACATGTAAAAATCAATGAGAAATATCTTTTTTACATTGATAAATTTGAGTTCAACAATATTTGAATTATATCCAAAATCCATGAGGATCTTAGCTGAAACAACCATACTTTTCAATTGATGTTTAAGTTTAACACCTCACTTCGTTTAAAGAAACATCAATGATGAAAATTGAGTTCAACCATACTTTGTCTCGACAGACTTAGTCAAGACATTACGAGGGAGGAACTCAATGGAAATTGGATCCCGATCCAAGCTACAAGAAATGGGATCGGAATTTCACATGCATGTTTCGTGGATCACTTGATTCTGTTTGGAGAAGAAACTACGAAGCAAGCAAAGATAATGATGGAAGTCATGAAGAGATTTGAGCGAGCATCAGGACAGATCTTGATAAAAGAGAAGTCAGTTATCTTCTACTCTGAAAATACAACCCCTCAAGTAAGGAGGGCGATCATGCGGATTACAGGCATAAGGCAGACTGAGGATCTAGGGAAGCATCTTGGGGTACCAATCATACATGAACGAACATCAAAAGCCATGTATCTCAACATCATCAACAAGATAGAAGCAAGGATATCATCGTGGGTCAACAATTCGCTGTCGTTCGCGAGCAGAGTAACCTTGGCTAAATCTGTACTGAACACCATTCCCATCTATACTATGCAATCAACTGCCCTTCCAGGAGCGGTCTGCGACAATATAGATCAGGTAGTCAGGACATTCATCTGGAAGGGAGCAACAGGGCACTAGGGCACCTATTCAGTTGTGTGGGACAAAGTCTGTGCTAACAGGAAATGCGATGGACTTGATGTTAATATGGTGAAGTTACAGAATGAGGCACTGTTGCAAAAAACATGCTTGGACTACATGTCACAGCACCATGCTTTATGGAAGATAGTAATGAAGGAGAAGTACCACCATAGAGTCAATCAAGGTGTAGCGGGAGCATCAAATCTATGGAGGACGATTACCAAACTTAAAAGAAAGCTGGTATCGGTCACCGGTAAGGCAGTGTTATCAGGAGAACTCACGTCAGTTTGGTACGATAACTGGGTAGGAGGCACACAGCCAAAGATCAAGGACCAGGCTCAAATACCAGGAGATCTGTTAGGCCTAACTGTTAATTCCATGGTCAACATGAACGGAGGTTGGGACACCAAGTTTATAAACCAGTGGTTTGATAAGGAGTTCCTACGCTTAATTCTGGAAATGCCTCCCCCGGATCCGACAGCAGGCGATGATGAAATCTTTTACTTGAAGGACAAACGTGGACAATTCACTGTCAAAAGAGCTTATAGTCAATTGCAGATGGAGCATACCAGAAACTCGCCAGGGCGGTGGATGAATCTATGGCAGCTAAGGGTACCCCAAAGGGTCAAAACGACTATGTGGCTCACAATGCATGGCAGTCTCATGACAAACGAGACTCGGGCAAGGCGTGGTTTCACTGATGATCCGAAGTGCCCAAAATGTCATATGTTTACAGAGTCTGCAATGCATGCGCTTATATGCTGCACTGATGTCCAGGAAGTATGGAGACACGTCCAACAGACCACAGGGTTAAATCTGATTCAAGAGAGCACGATGGAGAACTGGCTCAGGGCTAACCTGAGGAAGAGGAAGGAGCGGCTGATGAGTGCATACTCATCATGATTTTCAATTACCTTTTTGGAACAATTTAATACCTATTCCACATCTTTTCACCCTAATATGAATCATAATGCACGAAACTACTCAGTGATTCAATAATCAAGGTTTTAACTAAATATCTTTCATTTTATGCAGGTGTAGCAGGCAACTCCATGCAAACGGTCTCAAGACCGTTTGGATCCAAGCGGTCTCAAGACCGTTTGCTGGAATACACAAAGAACAAGACGAAACCAGTTGCCCAAGTAGTCCACGCGGTCTCAAGACCGTTTGGTCCCGTGCGGTTCCAAGACCGTTTGGTCCCAAGACCGTTTGGTCCCATGCGGTCCCAAGACCGTTTGGTCCCATGCGGTCCCAAGACCGTTTGGTCCCATGCGGTCCCAAGACCGTTTGGTCCCATGCGGTCCCAAGACCGTTTGGTCCCATGCGGTCCCAAGACCGTTTGGTCCCATGCGGTCTCAAGACCGTTTGGTCCCATGCGGTCCCAAGACCGTATGGTCCCATACGGTCCCAAGACCGTTTGGTCCCGTGCGGTCCCAAGACCGTTTGGTCCCGCGCGGTCCCAAGACCGTCCGATGCAAGCGCAAGGATCGATTGAAGAACTAAAGCCGCGCGACCACGCCAAAACCAGGACCGATCAAAGCAAGACCGTTTGGCGCTCAAACGACCTCCAAACCGTTTGATGCCCAAATGGTCTCAAGACCGTTTGGCGCCCAAACGGTCTCCAAACCGTTTGGAGAAGATATTTACAGCAACTTATCCAAACCGTTTGGGATCAGATCTGAAACTATAAATAGACCCCCAGGGTACCCATTTCGAGGCATCGGTTCCGGACGCCGAAAGGCTGCCAGAGCACCACACCGATCAAGTTCCACTCCATCTACCGCTGGTGTTGCGTCCAAGGAGGCCAAGAAGAGGAAGAAGACGGCACAAGGAGCGCATCTTCTTCACCGAGCTGCGTCCACCCTCTGCACCGAGCTCATGGCGGATCTATCTTTCTCTCCTATCCTTCTTGTATCTCGTATCATGAGCGAGTAGTCCTCTTTCGCTGGGGTGCGGGGACTAGCCCCGCTGCCCATGCAAACCATGTTCTTTTGTTAAACTTTCCATGGCAATGTATATAACTCTTCATTTTGTCGTTTATCGTTAAGCTTGTAGGTTGGTTATGTGTGTGTTTTCATCTTTGTGCTCCCTATGTTGCGATAACTTCAATGCATGGGTTCCTATGTTGCGATAACTTCAAGGCGTGGGTTGGAACGTCGTTTAGCATGTTTGACCCTTGACGATAACTTCCGATGGGTTCCTTGAGGTCGTAAGTGTATGATCCGCGAGGGGACGAGCCATCTAGCCTTCGGTGACGCTTCTGTGTGCCTAACGCCTGTATAGGGGGTTCACAACCTTAGTTGGATTTTGCATCATCTTGCTAAATGTCGATGTTTGCTCGCATGTCACCTTCCTGCTTGTTTATCGGTTAACGCGGCTGACTCCCAAACTAGAAATAGGATGGGATTTCATCGAGGTCGTAAGTGTATGATCCACGAGGGGACGAGCCATCTAGCCTTCGGTGACGCTTCTGTGCGCCTAACGCCCGTATGGGGGGTTCACAACCTCCGTGGATTTCTGTATCTTCAGAGCCGTAAGACATCTGATCCGGATGGCGATGAGAAATCGGCTGCCTATGGTGATGCTTACGCTGACCTAACGCCTGTATGGGGGGTTTTGCAGCAGCTCTATTTGGAGTGTTATATCGTGCCTGGTTTGTTTGCAAAAGAGTATGTTTGTGAGTGTAGCAGTGGTCAAACCCGGTACCATCCCAACGATTCCATATCATTGATCTAAACTCATCTTTCTTTCTGCATTTACTTTCTTGCAATTAGTTTAATCAAACCCAAATCAACCTATTGTTCTAAATATTAGTCTTACTTAAGCTAGATCTAACTGACAAAGATTCTTAAAAACGTTGTCCTTTGGGTTCGATCCTCAACTATACTGCGATAAGATCCGTCTGCTTGCGGGTGGTATTGTTGCACTTGGTTTTGGTAAAATATCGGGGATATAAACTCTGAGTGAATTTGTTAGTGCATTCAAAAAGCCACATCAAATTCTGGCGCCGTTGCCGGGGACAACGGAATCAGTCAGTCAAATCTAGTTCTTTTAAGACTAATCTAGGATTTTGTTTTCTTTTTGAAACTATCGCTCATCTTTTTTATCTTTATTCTACACCAAGGATCTCACTTTCAAACCTTTTCAAATTTCAGGTGCTCTTTGACGATTAGTGCATGCACCGTTCGGATAGTCTCGGACTGACTGCGAGCTTTGATCCCGAAATCGATAGAACCTTCCATCGTCAGATCCGAGAGAATCAAGCCAGAATGGCGCAAGAAGAAGAAGTAGCTTGTAGGGTGGCTCAAGCCATCAATGCGCAAAGAGAAAGGTTCATGCAAGAAGCTAGAGCTGCGGTTCAACAGGAGATCTTAGCAGCACAGGCAGCAGCGCAGGTAGCGGAACTTCAGAAGGATCTTAGAGAGTTCTCTATCCCAAAGGCCGCGAATGTCTATCATCCGGTGCAGCCTCCTCCCATCGAAGCTGCCAACTTTGAGATTAGAGCACATTGGATAACCTTGCTTCAAAATAACCCATTTTACGGTAAACAAGCTGAAGACAGCCAAGGTCATCTTCTCAGATTCATTGACCTGTGTGCTATGACGAAGCAAAATGGAGTCTCTGATGATGCTATTCGACTCCGTCTCTTCAAGTACTCTCTGGCTGATAGAGCCATTAGTTGGTACAACTCACTACAGAGTGATGTACCCATCACCACCTGGGAGCAGCTTCAAAATGCCTTTCTGGAAAAGTTCTACCCCCCATCTCTCACATATGAGATCAGGGGACGAATCACAAATTTCACTCAAGTCCCAGGAGAAACTCTTTCCGAAGCTTGGGATAGATACAAGGAGCTCCTACGCAAATACCCACACCATGGAATTCCTAAGAATCAGCTGATAGAAATATTCTACAGGGGTGTGGAGGATGATGTTAAGATGTTCCTTGACTCCTCGTCTTGAGGGAACTTCATGCGGCAAAGCTACGACAGCGCATGGAGAGTAGTCACCCTGGGAGAAGAAAATCAAGCCAACTGGGGCAGATCTGTTGGTAAAGGAGTCTTAAAGGTAGCTATGGCTGATGCTATCCCAGAATACAAATCTATAGCTGAAACTTTGAAAGTCTTGGTTGCAAAGCAAGATCACATAGAATCATCCCTTGCTGCGATTGGAAGAGGACACTCTCCAACTAGGCAACCAGAACAAGTCAAGTCCACTTCTTTGTTTTGCGAAGCGTGCAAAGGCACTGACCATTCCACACTATCATGCAATGTTCTCTATGATGTTGTTTTAAGCAATGCCTGTGGACAAGGAAATAATTGCCAGATGGAAAATCTAAATGCTATTAACACCAACCCTGGGCAGAACTATTACAATCCGAATCAAAATAGGAATCACCCAGGCTTCCAGTACGGAAATCCTTCAGGAGCTATGAACTCGCATCAATTTGTTCCGAATAATCAACCAAGAGGCCCACCTGGGTATTAATTTAACCAGCAACAGAACTTTGGGAATCAAGGAAACTTCAAGGGAAACTATCAGAATAACTCTCAGTATCAAAGCTTGAACCAACAACGGGGTCAAACAGGATCCATCCCTTCTGATGACAAGCTATCTACCATTGAAAAGTTATTGCAGACACAACAAACGATGATAGCCAATCAACAAGCCCAACAGAAGGCTATTGAAACTCAACTAGCTCAACTTGTTGCTAGTATTAAGCCACAAGCTGGAGTCTTCGTCGGACAACCTGAGAACAATCCGAAACATCTGGAGCAGCTGAAGGTTATCGCCACAAGATCAGGGAAAAGTTATTTGGATCCACCAGCGAAAACAACTATGGATATCCCTGAGGAGAATGAACCTTTGACTAACCAAAACTCGACAACACCAGAATCGCAACCGAAGGAAAGGAATACTGATAAGGGAAGTTCTGAGAAATCTACCAATGAAGAAGTAGAGATACCAGAGCCGGATATTCCTGTATATAAGCCTCGTGTTCCTTTCCCATCCCGTCTGAGGAAAACCAAGCTTGATACTAGATTCATCAAATTTAAAGAGGCCATGAAGAAACTTCATGTTGATATACCATTCTTAGATGCTCTTAATGAGATACCGGCCTGGACCAAGTATCTAAAGTCGCTTCTCACCAAGAAGTACATCACTGAAGAGTATGAAACTGTAAAACTGGCGGCAACCACATCTGATATCATACTCAGCAAGATGCCAAAGAAACAAAAAGATCCAGGATCCTTTGGAATCTCTTGTCACATTGGTGACTCATCGTGCAAAAAGGGATTGGCAGATCTTGGTGCAAGTATTTCTATTATGCCACTCAGTCTATGCAAGAGACTAGGGTTCGAAGAATTGCTTCCAACTGCTATGACAATCCAACTTGCGGATAATTCGATAAAAAGACCGTTAGGAATTCTCGAAGACATCCCAGTCAAGGTAGGCAAGGACGCATATGTTCCATGTGATTTTGTCATCATGGACATAAATGAAGACACCAAATACCCTCTTATCTTCGGCCGTCCTTTCCTGGCCACTGCTAGAGCCCTTATTGATGTTGAAGCAGGAACCTTACTTCTAAGGTTAGGAAAAGAGACTCTCGAATTTAAGGTTTTTGAAAGCATGAGAAGACCAAGTATACAGGAGGAGGTCTATCTGATAGATTGTGTTGAGCAGATGTCACAGCTTACTCAAGAATATCACGAGTCATGCGATCCCTCGGAAACTTCTCTATACGACCTTTTTAATGATGAACCTATTGACCAACAAGATAAGGACTGCACCGAACCTCCCGACTCTACTAAAGGAAATCCTGAAGCTACCTATGAAGAATTAAAGGTTACCGAAACCCCAGAAGAAATCAGTGAAAAACCAGAACCTCCTGAAATGAAGCCCCTACCTGAAGGGCTGAAGTATATGTTTTTAGATGATCTCAAAGTTTGTCATGTCATTATAAACTCTGGTTTAACGACCAAACAAGAAGAGCAACTTCTGGAAGTATTAAAGGATAGCAAGAAAGCCATAGGATACAAAATGAGTGACCTCACAGGAGTCAGCCAAGCGTTGTGCATGCACAGAATCCCCATGATGGAAGACCATAAGCCAACGATCGAGCATCAATGAAAGTTGAACCCGAATATGAAGGAAGTGGTCCGTCGTGAAATCATCAAACTCCTTACAGCTGGAATAATATACCCGATATCGGACTCACCATGGGTGAGCCCGGTTCATGTTGTACCCAAGAAAGGAGGTACTACCGTTATAAGAAATGAAAACAATGAGCTCATCCCCACCCGAACAGTCACTGGGTGGCGGATGTGTATTGATTGTAGAAAATTAAACAAGGCCACTCGGAAGGATCATTTTCCTATGCCCTTCCTCGATCAAGTTTTAGAAAGATTGGCCCATCAAGAATATTTCTGTTACCTGGACGGTTACTCTGGATTCTATCAGATCCCCATACATCCAGATGATCAAGAAAAAACTACTTTCACATGTCCCTTTGGGACATATGCTTTTAAAAGGATGCCTTTCGGTCTGTGTAATGCCCCTGCAACTTTTCAACGTTGCATGACTGCCATTTTTGCAGGGCTTACTGAAACAGTTATGGAGGTTTTCATGGACGATTTTTCTGTATATGGGGACTCCTTCGATTCCTGTCTTGAGCATCTCTCCATGGTCCTCAAACGTTGTGAAGAAGCACATCTGGTGCTAAATTGGGAGAAATGCCACTTTATGGTAAAGGAAGGCATTGTTTTGGGCCACAAGGTTAGCAACAAAGGAATTGAAGTTGATAAAGCCAAGGTAGAAGTCATCTCTAAACTGGATGTCCCCACAAATGTAAAAGAAGTTCGCGCATTCCTTGGTCACGCTGGATTCTATAGAAGGTTTATACGTGACTTTTCCAAGATAACGAAGCCGATGACTAATCTACTTTTAAAAGATGCTGATTTCAATTTCAATGAAGAATGCGTCAAAAGTTTTGATACGCTGAAGAAAGCCCTTACAACTACTCCCATCATTAGAGCTCCCGATTGGGACCACCCCTTTGAAATTATGTGTGATGCCAGTGATTACGCGGTGGGTGCTGTCTTAGGACAATACATAGAGAAGAAACATTATGTGATCTATTATGCATCAAAGACCCTCGACGAAGCTCAAAGGAATTATGCTACTACTGAAAAGGAGCTTTTAGCAGTCATTTATTCCTTCGATAAATTCAGATCCTACCTTACTGGTTCGAAGGTAATCATTTACACAGACCATGCTGCTATCCGTTATCTTATGGCAAAGAAGGATGCTAAGCCAAGGCTGATCAGATGGATACTTCTTCTACAAGAATTTGACCTGGAAATAAGAGATAAAAAGGGGACGGAAAATGTTGTTGCTGATCACCTCAGTCGCATCCACACTCTGGATGCTGACGGGATCCCGATAAATGACTCCCTACCGGATGATCAACTCATGAGCGTCTCGGAAGCAGTACCATGGTATTCTGACTATGTAAACTACCTTGCTGCGGGAGTCATCCATCCCCAGTACACCGGGAACACTCTGAAGAAGTTTATGCACGATGTGAAGCATTACCATTAGGATGAACCATGTCTTTTTAAACTTTGCGTTGATGGTCTGTATAGACGTTGTGTCGCCGAAGAAGAAGCCCATTCTATTTTGGAACAATGCCACTCAGGACCCGTGGGTGGGCATATGAGCTCTAAAAAGACTGCCTTAAAAGTTTTGCAATGTGGATTTTTCTGGCCAACTTTATCCAAGGACTGTTATGATTTTGTCATATCATGTGATAAGTGTCAAAGAGCTGGCAATATAACCAAGAAAGACAAAATGCCACTGAATCTATGGCAAGAAGTCGAGATATTTGACGTCTGGGGAGTGGACTATATGGGGCCATTCCCATCTTCTAATGGATTCTCTTACATCCTTGTGGCGGTGGACTACGTCTCCAAATGGGTTGAAGCTATACCAACCGTCACTTGTGATTCAAAACCAGTCATCAAACTATTCAAAGACATTATCTTCCCACGGTTCGGAGTGCTGAGAACCGTAATATCTGACGGAGGATCCCACTTCATTGAAAGAAGCCTTGAAGCTCTTCTACGAAAATATGGCGTCTCACACAAGATAGCTTCGCCTTATCATCCACAAACCAGTGGACAGGTAGAGGTCTCCAACCGACAACTTAAGGCTATTCTTGAGAAAACCGTTGGACGTAATCGAAAAGATTGGGCGACAAAAATCAACGACGCCTTATGGGCTTATCGCACTGCTTATAAGACTCCCCTTGGGACTACCCCTTTTCGATTGATATACGGAAAGAGTTGCCACCTGCCAGTCGAACTTGAACATAAGGCATGGTGGGCAATTAAACAAATAAACTTCGATATGAAACAAGCGGGTCAAGCCAGAATTCTGCAACTCCATGAGCTGGATGAACTCAGAATGACAGCCTATGCAAATGCACGAATCTACAAAGAATGTACAAAACTCTGGCATGATGGTCATCTGAAACAAAAAGACATACGAGTGGGAGACCAAGTTCTGGTTTTCAACTCCAGATTAAAATTGTTCCCAGGAAAACTCCGCTCACGTTGGTGCGGACCTTACATCGTCAAAAGCATCTCTCTCCATGGTACTTTCTCTTTATGGAGCGACGGGTCTGGCGAATTTATAGCAAATGGTCACCGCTTGAAAAGATACATCACACCAGCTGACAAAGGCACAGAAATAATGTTGGAATTCAGCAATCCAAAGGACCCACCATAATTCTGAAGAACTCTGTCGAGCCATCGACATTAAACAAAGGCACTTGTCGGGAGGCAACCCGACCAATAAATCTATTTTACTTTTCCTTTTCAAATTTTGTTCCTTATAGTTAAATTTTCCTTAAATAAAACTTGCCTTATGAGAGAGTTTTTCTTTCAGGACACGAGATCGGATTGGTGCTGATCAGAACGAATTCATTCTCGACAGTCATACCTGGTGTTTCCTTTCCCCTCCATCTTGAATTTAGGGTTTGCTCGAGGATGAGCAAATCTCTAAGTTCGGGGTGGAGGGTGGGTGGTACGTATTCCACTTCCACATACACACCCTCTTTTCATATTCAATATGTCTCTATCATAAAATTTTTCAAAATTTTGAACAGATACCTGATGAAATTTTGTCTTTTGTTGATAAAAATGTAACTAACTTTTTGCTATGCATCTTCTATCATAACATCCTCCTTATTCGAAGCAAATCCTCAAGAGGACTGACTTTTGAAACTTGCCTGAAATCATCCTGTGAAACTTATGATTCCTAACATCATAATTCTTTTTACATAATGATAAGTATCTGTCAAACTGATAGGGATCAAACACGTCGCACTTCCTAACTGACTAGTGGAACAATGGCTCAGAAACCCCACCGGATCCGCATCAAGTCATTATTTGAGCAGAGTATGACAAAGAGAATAACCCGGTTTTGAATTGTAAATCAAGTTGCATCCTGATCTGAACTCTCTTCTACACTTCTTCTATCATCTTCGTATCCCTCCATCCATAAATACCACCAAAATAGCCAAACTGGTGCCAAACCCTAAGTTCGGGGTGGCACGCCACTTTCCCCATATCCGCTTCTTCCATACCCCTTCCAATAAATAGCGGCGTACCACCAAAAATGCAATCTCGAGTCGAATAGAGGAGAGATCTGCAATAAAAAGATGCCAAAGTGCACACAAAATAAATGCAATCTCGAGTCGAATAGAGGAGAGATCTGCAACAAAAGATGCCATAGCGCACACAAAAAAATATGCAATAAATGAAATTGCAAAACAAATAAAAATCTCGAGTCGAATAGAGGAGAGATTTACTTCTTCTTTCCATACCACCTTTCACTCCTTTTTCTACCTAAGGGCACAATACATGCCCTACCATCCTGAACTACACCAGTGTCAGATCAAATGCATACTTGTCGATTCTACGGGTATCTCTGAACTCCTACAAAACTCTTCGACATGCTTGGTGTTGGAAAAGACGGGGAGGAAGCGTTGTTGGGAAACGAACTCAGGAACGAAGCTATGGAAAGACGTGTTTCATGGTCCCAGGAAGTTGAGGTACTCACTCATACTGAGCCAAAAGAAAACATTTGTGATGTGAAGATGAAGAAATCACACGGATCGAAAGTATTCCATCAGGCAACAGTTTCAAATTTTATGTTACTCGAGGATGAGCAACGATTTAAGTTCGGGGTGTTTTGATGAGTGCATACTCATCATGATTTTCAATTACCTTTTTGGAACAATTTAATATCTATTCCACATCTTTTCACCCTAATATGAATCATAATGCACGAAACTACTCAGTGGTTCAATAATCAAGGTTTTAAATAAATATCTTTCATTTTATGCAGGTGTAGCAGGCAACTCCATGCAAACAGTCTCAAGACCGTTTGGATCCAAGCGGTCTCAAGACCGTTTGCTGGAATACACAAAGAACAAGACGAAACCAGTTGCCCAAGAAGTCCACGCGGTCTCAAGACCGTTTGGTCCCGTGCGGTTCCAAGACCGTTTGGTCCCGTGCGGTCCCAAGACCGTTTGGTCCCATGCGGTCCCAAGACTGTTTGGTCCCATGCGGTCCCAAGACCGTTTGGTCCCATGCGGTCCCAAGACCGTTTGGTCCCATGCGGTCCCAAGACCGTTTGGTCCCATGCGGTCTCAAGACCGTTTGGTCCCATGCGGTCTCAAGACCGTTTGGTCCCATGCGGTCTCAAGACCGTTTGGTCCCATGCGGTCCCAAGACCGTATGGTCCCATACGGTCCCAAGACCATTTGGTCCCGCGCGGTCTCAAGACCGTTTGGTCCCGCGCGGTCCCAAGACCGTCCGATGCAAGCGCAAGGATCGATTGAAGAACTAAAGCCACGCGACCATGCCAAAGCCAGGACCGATCAAAGTAAGACCATTTGGCGCTCAAACGACCTCCAAACCGTTTGATGCCCAAACGGTCTCAAGACCGTTTGGCGCCCAAACGGTCTCAAGATCGTTTGGCGCCCAAACGGTCTCCAAACCGTTTGGAGAAGATATTTCCAGCAACTTATCCAAACCGTTCGGGATCAGATCTGAAACTATAAATAGACCCCCAGGGTCCCCATTTCGAGGCATCGGTTCCGGACGCCAAAAGGCTGCCAGAGCACCACACCGATCAAGTTCCACTCCATCTACCGCTGGTGTTGCGTCCAAGGAGGCCAAGAAGAGGAAGAAGACGGTGCAAGGAGCGCATCTTCTTCACCGAGCTGCGTCCACCCTCTGCACCGAGCTCATGGCAGATCTATCTTTCTCTCCTATCCTTCTTGTATCTCGTATCATGAGCGAGTAGTCCTCTTTCGCTGGGGTGCGGGGACTAGCCCCGCTGCCCATGCAAACCATGTTCTTTTGTTAAACTTTCTATGGCAATGTATATAACTCTTCATTTTGTCGTTTATCGTTAAGCTTGTAGGTTGGTTATGTGCGTGTTTTCATCTTTGTGCTCCCTATGTTGCGATAACTTCAATGCATGGGTTCCTATGTTGCGATAACTTCAAGGCATGGGTTGGAACGTCGTTTAGCATGTTTGACCCTTGATGATAACTTCCGATGGGTTCCTTGAGGTCGTAAGTGTATGATCCGCGAGGGGACGAGCCATCTAGCCTTCGGTGACACTTCTGTGCGCCTAACGCCTGTATAGGGGGTTCACAACCTTAGTTGGATTTTGCATCATCTTGCTAAACGTCGATGTTTGCTCGCATGTCACCTTCCTGCTTGTTTATCGGTTAATGCGGCTGACTCCCAAACTAGAAATAGGATGGGATTTCATCGAGGTCGTAAGTGTATGATCTGCGAGGGGATAAGCCATCTAGCCTTCGGTGACGCTTCTGTGTGCCTAACGCCCGTATGGGGGTTCACAACCTCCGTGGATTTCTGTATCTTCGGAGCCGTAAGACATGTGATCCGGATGGCGATGAGAAATCGGCTACCTATGGTGATGCTTACGCGGACCTAATGCCGTATGGGGGGTTTTGCAGCAGCTCTATTTGGAGTGTTATATCGTGCCTGGTTTGTTTGCAAAAGAGTATGTTTGTGAGTGTAGCGGTGGTCAAACCCGGTACCATCCCAGCGATTCCATATCATTGATCTAAACTCATCTTTCTTTCCACATTTACTTTCTTGCAATTAGTTTAATCAAACCCAAATCAACCTATTGTTCTAAATATTAGTCTTACTTAAGCTAGATCTAACTGACAAAGATTCTTAAAAACGTTGTCCTTTGGGTTCGATCCTCAACTATACTGCGATAAGATCCTTCTGCTTGCGGGTGGTATTGTTGCACTTGGTTTTGGTAAAAGCTCGGGGATATAAACTCCGAGTGAATTTGTTAGTGCATTCAAAAAGCCACATCAGCGGCCAGACTGGATTATTTGGGT
Source organism: Alisma plantago-aquatica (assembly GCA_963693085.1). Taxonomy (NCBI): domain Eukaryota; kingdom Viridiplantae; phylum Streptophyta; class Magnoliopsida; order Alismatales; family Alismataceae; genus Alisma; species Alisma plantago-aquatica. The sequence continues at coordinate 1,102,103,734 of OY856412.1, read as the reverse complement.
CTCCATTGCTATTTGGAAGATATGGGGTTTTAGATGCAGTAAAGCGTTCCAGGAGCTCAGTGTTGATGTTGTTAGCATGTTTAACAACATAAAACAAGAGGTCACAGTATGCAAGATGGCATTCGGTGGAGAGAATGGAAAGGTGGATGTCTGGATCATTGACGATAATGGATGGAACGCCCCGTCGAGAGAACATGTGAAGGTTAATGTCGACACCGTAGTGAAGAGGAAAAGGAAGGCTATGGCTACCGGGTTCATCATCAGAGATCAAGAAGGAAGGTGGCTAAGAGGAGGTTGTGATAAAGGTGCAACGCTAGACATCATGGAAGCAGAATTGAGAGCCATTGAACTGGGTTTACAGGAATGCCGCACGAAGTTCCGAAGGGTTCAGCTGGAATCGGATAGCAAAGTTGTCGTACAGATGCTAACTAACAACATCGCCACCCCAGCTAAGTACAAAGCTAGTTGCTATTTCATTGCAAGTTGTGTAGGGATTTTGATGTAGTTACCTTTACGTATAGGAAGAGAGTTTGTAATAAGGTGGCAGACAAAGTGGCCAAGTGGTGTCTGAAACAGGAGGTCGTTAGTAGGAGGTGGAGTCGATGCCCTAGCTTCCTCACTGACATGGTAAGGGAGGAAGCTACATCGAGCCACATGTCATGTATGGATGTGCAAGGACCTGGACTGTGGGAACAGGATGAATAATATTATCCCCAGAGTTTCTAAAAAAAAAATAGGCAAGTTCTTCATTCAGTTATACAACAATTTCAGACATGACTGAAAACCCTAGATTTCTCTTTATTTTTATAACAACTACAATAACTTTACGAATTCTATTTTTTATTATTGGAATTTATTTATAATATGACTTTATCATCTGAAATTCATGACAACAAGAAAATAATCTATTTCTTGATCAACTTTCATTAGCTTAAACTAAAACGCATATTCTAGGTTTGTAGTCGCATACAAATATACTAAAGATTATGGAGGGTTTCATCTGATTTTGTGCAATATACTATTAAGTGGAAGTACCTGCTCACCTAAGGTGTGAAAATACCTTAAAACTTTATCTCAATAACTAAAATTCTAAAATCCATATCAAACTCCTAGCAATTTACCATTTTCTTCTTCCTTTCAATAGGAAAACTCTAGAAATCAAGAATTATGAAGAAAGAGAGATATGATATAATTCAAAATAAAATTCGAGGTGGCTTGGAATCTTGACATGTGAGATTAGAATCACTAAGGAAATATATATATAGATGACAAAATTACTTGATTTCATCAACTCTAGGAGGAGAAAACCCTAGATCGCCATTTTCTCCCCTTTCTCCGTCCAAACCCTAACTTCCCCCCTCTCTATATCATTTCATTTCATTGGAATGAATCACGAAATATAGGAGCTCCTAGTCTATTAAGTACTCATATAGAGCAATTGAGCTGCTTGAGTCATTTGCAAATTAACCCTACTTATGTATTCTTTTATTTCGGTACAATTTTTCATAATAAAAATGTTATCGTAAATCATTTACTAAATATGTTATAGATGCTAAAAAAATTATAAAAAATTAGCATGTCATCTAAACATAATTTTAGAGCTGCAGTAAAATTTTAGACCATTCTGAACTACCAATAAATAATTAAAAATCAAATACTACATTGTTGAATAACAATCTACAACATAGTCAGCCGATGTATAGTTTGACCAAAAACCAAACTCAAATAACATCCATATATATATATATGTGTTGATATTTGGCACTAACACACATGATTCCTTTATCCATATCATATCCAATTTTCAAGTAAAACCATCTTACATAGAAAATAATAAAAATCATTCACTATATTGCTATACCTATCAAAATGTGTATTTGTATACTATCAAAACCCTAATTTTGGTGATTAAGATTTACACTTCTCAAACTCTAATCCTTCAAACTAATAATAATTAGAGTTCCTTCTTAGTTTTAAAACATCACAATATAGATACCATCATTATTCAAATTTAAGCGATGATCAATTTAATTATGGATGTAATCATCTAGGTAAACACTAATTTACCAATTAAGCTCAGACGTGGTAATAATAGTCCTTCACCCCACCTAGTATGCACGTTAGCATAACAGGGCCACTATAAGGGTTCTAGGAGATTTTTCTAGGTATAGGGTGATGAATGCATATTCATCTTAGTTTTAGTCGCCATTCTTGGCCCTGTTTTGCATTAAATGCTAATATACACCCCTTGAATATGATCATATGACAATCGTGGTTATGGAGTTTCTCTTCTCTCCTACTGTTGGCCGAAGGTGGTGCCTTAGTGCTTGGAGCTTGGAGCTTGGTGCTTGGAGTTCTTGAAATTGAGAAGTGTGATTGAGGCGGCCGGTTACATAACTTCTAACCCTAATTATACTACTTCCATACCATGTTGCTTTGGTATATGCTATCTTGATCGGCCATGTTATCTTGTTAAGATATGTTTCTTTCTTTAATGGTTATGTTGTTGCCCTAGATTACCATGGATCTTGTTGGCCAAACCTTGGATTAGGGTTCCTTGGGCAAAATCCCTCTCTCTTAGTTGTTGAGAGGTGAGCCTAGGGTCTCTTAATTCAATGGTGTGTTGTGGTGTGTTCCTTGGGAAAAACCCCTCTCTCACTTAGTTGTTGAGAGGTGAGCCTTTGGTTGGATGTTGACTTAGTTGTTGGTTGGTTGGCTGATATGGTGATGATCTACCTTGCTGCCTGATATGTGATAGAGGTTGTGCAAGACCCCTCTCACTTAGTTGTGAGAGGTGAGCCAACTCTTGATCTTTTAGGGTTTGGTGGTTTTCTTGAGGTTGAAGATGACCAACCTGATATCTTTGACAACCCAAGATGTCTTGCTGCCTGATATCATTTTGTGTAAGGTGGTGCCCGATATCCCTCTAGTTGTTGTTGGATGATATAATCAGTTGACACCTAGTTGACCCCTTTAACCAAGTTGAGCTTGGGCCTTGGCTTAGTGCCTTGGGCGATATCATTTTAGGGGTGTTATCAGCTTGGCTTAGTGCCTTGGGTGTTATCAGTTTGACCATAATGGCTGAACGTCGGCCCGTTATGGTGTTGTGCTGCCCATTATCAGGTCGGATGATATCCTGACCTGTTAAGGATCATTGGTTAGATGCCTTGGATGATATCGGCCTTAGCCCATTATGGGTTTGTGTAAAGCTAGATGTTAACCCAAGATAGGTGTTAGCCTGGTACATGATGTTATCTGATATCCATGTTGATGTTATATGGTGATTAACTGATATAGTGAGGAACGTTACGATTTGTATAAGGGTGGTGACACCTATTGTGAGGAATTTTGTGCTTTTGGTGAAGGTTATCCCTTACCCGATCTACCTGTTATGAGGGTTATGATGCCTATAGTGAGGGTTGCATCTTGTATTCGGTTGGTAACCCTAATTCTTGATTGAAAGTTATATATGATAATGTCATGCATAGATATGCTCATCCAATAGCATAATTATATCTCTCTTGATACATGTAATAAGTTAAAGATGTTCCTTATGATAGTACAGTTGTACCTCTATGCTTATGCTAACCATGCATGTACCATTTGAATGATAAGGCCAAGATGATGGAATGATAGTGATATGATGTGGAACATCAAGGGTTATGATAAACCCAGGGATATATGATGGGTGTTGCCCATGGAATGGTAATACATACCTTGACGGTGGGATTGAATCCATGTGATGTTGATCCTTGAGAGGAATCTTGATGATTGGAAAGAGGCCAAGCGGAAACATGTGAGATTGGATCCTTGTAATGGATCAGGATGATGTTGATGGTTTTGAGAATAATAGTGACAATGTAACACAAGATATTAAGATGTATGTTGTTTACTTTTGTTATAGTTTACATGTTACATAACTTGGTTGAATCTTACAATCCACTTAAAATAAGTTAATTAATTATAGATGAATCTTTCATGTAGTTTGCCCTGGCGATAGATCCATCATCATCAGGAGTTTGGTGATGGTAAAATAGGTTCTTCTAAGGGTTAACCTGGAACGCATATTGTTGAATATGCAGGGTGCACCTACACCCTAAGTAGTAGTCCATGTAGAGCATGGTGAACATGTCCATGGCTCAGGATTAGAGCACAGTTTCAGGCCCGTGGCTCAGAGCATGGTGAACAGGCCCATGGATCAGCGATGATGGAGCACGGTGAATAGGCATGTGGCTCAGTTTTCTAGCACCGATTCCTATACCAAGGTGGGTAGGTAGAGGGTATCCTGACCCTGTGTGGCTGAGGCCACTTAAGCATGAGACTGTGGTCCTGCTTGTTGATTCTTGTGCACTTACCACAATGGTAAGAGGTCGTGGAGTCCGGCTCTTCCATTGACCTTGTATGGAAATCGATTGCGACCAAGCTGTGGTCGGTTTAGATCTGAGTGGTATGATTCACTTCCTTAGGGAATAATAAATCATAATCCAGCTGTATATTATATTTTCTTAGGGAAAACACAAAACATTGGTTGAGGCCTTGTTAGTATAGTTGTTCTAGTTATATCTTGTAGTTAATTACATATTCCTCAGATGTTAGGATAAGTTCTTATATGACTTGTCTTGTCAATCATGTTCCATTATATTATCTATTTATATGCTTCTTAGATATCCTTATATGAGGTTATAGAGTTAGTTCTGCTCAGTATGTTCCATATATGATCTACTTATATCAGTTACCTGCCTTATTTGTTCTAGCTCTCCTGAGGTTTTATAGTTTTGTGGGGAGTTATATTTCCCATTGGGACTGTGTGTCTCACCCCATTCGTTTCAACCCTTTTTAGGTGATCGAGCTAGACGTGGTGGTGATCGTAGTGTTGCGGCTGAGCAGCAAGAGTAGTAGTAGAAGGCAAGAGATGGACATGCTGCTATTTTGGTTATTTTGTAATAGAGTCTGAGAGTCATCCCTGTACTCTCAAGTCCTTGGACGTGTATTGACGAGGTTTCACGATGTATAGTGGATATGGCTTTTTCTTATTCTGTTGTTGGCCTGGTATGGCCTGATATGTACATAAATAGGTGGTGAACTCTTTCTGCTTATGGAACAGCTGGATCCTATAAGGTGATGGACATATGTCATACTTCTATAATATATATATATATAACATGTTTTCTACATGATGTGGATCTAGTTAAAATAGATCTTTTCTTATGAGGTTTTCACAATCGGTTTTATTTAGCACGTATTTTTGGAAATACGATGTTTAAGATGGTTCCTCACATTTTCGTGTGGCGCTTTGCTGCCTTTGTGATGGTGGGATGCCACAATAATGATGAGGATGATTATGAGGATGATGATGATGATGATTTCCCTATTGAAGAAAAGTTAGACATCATTCCAAATGATCATCCTCCTCATCATCATCATCATCCTCATCATCCTCATCTTCATCACCATCATCATCATCATTATTATCATTATCATCCTCATCGTCATCATCATTATCAGCATCATCATCATTTTCATCATCATCCTTGTAATGTCCGGGCCCACTGCCCTAGGCTCTAGTAGAGTTTCAGGAATGACGACCGGCTCCACAGACCACCACTATTGACGAGGTTTCATGATGTATAGTGGATATGGCTTTTTCTTATTCTGTTGTTGGCCTGGTATGGCCTGATATGTACATAAATAGGTGGTGAACTCTTTCTGCTTATGGAACAGTTGGATCCTATAAGGTGATGGACATATATCCCACTTTTATAATATATATATATGACATGTTTTCTACATGATGTGGATCTAGTTGAAATATATATTTTCTTATGAGGTTTTCACAATCGGTTTTATTTAGCACGTATTTTTGGCAATACGATGTTTAAGATGGTTCCTCACATTTTCGTGTGGCGCTTTGCTGCCTTTGTGATGGTGGGATGCCACAATAATGATGAGGATGATTATGAGGATGATGGGGATGATGATGATGATGATTTCCTTATTGAAGAACAGTTAGACATCATTCCAAATGATCCTCCTCCTCCTCATCATCCTCATCCTCATCATCCTCATCTTCATCACCATCATCATCATCATCATTATCATTATCATCCTCATCGTCATCATCATTATCATCATCATCATCAATTTCATCATCATCCTTGTAATGTTCGGGCCCACTGCCCTAGGCTCTAGTAGAGTTTTAGGAATGATGACTGGCCCCACAGACCACCACTAGCCTCAACTGCACATTTTATCCTCACTGACGTGCAAGCCAAGATCAACTTCCCGACTGGTCACCCATCCTAGTACTACTCCAAGCTAAGCACGCTTAACTATGAAGTTCTTTAGAGATGGGATCCCTGAAAAGGAGGTGCACCTTGGTGATATGGGTAGTCCAATCATTCCTTTTAAGATCATGTTATCTGAGGCCTCAAATCCTGGGATGTTACAATCTCCCCCACTTAGACTCTTGACATCCTCATCAAGGCTCAACTATAAGGCCTCATAATCTCTTCCCCATTTCAGTGCAGGCCCACAATGGCCGATGGACACCCAGCTCCCGATCAAGGAATATCAGCACAAGGGTGGCTACGTCAACCATGGACATCCCTTTCCTACATGCCTGGACCGCACGACTCAAGACTGGCATGCCATGCCCATGTGGGCCCCACCTACTGGAGGGGTTATGGATCTAATACCATTTGTAATGTTCGGGCCCACTTCCCTAGGCTGTAGAAGAGTTTCAGGAATGACGACTGGCCCCACAGACCACCACCAGCCTTAACTACGCGCTTTGTCCTCACTGACGCGCAAGCCAGGATCAACTTCCCCACTGGTCACACATCCTAGTACTACTCCAAGCTGAGCACGCTTAACTATGAAGTTCTTTAGAGATGGGCTCCCTGAAAAGGAAGTGCACCTTGGTGATATGGGTAGTCTAATCATTCCTTTTAAGATCATGTTATCTGAGGCCTCAAATACTGGGATGTTACAATCCTCATCATCCATCATCATCATCATCATCATAATCATCATCCTCATCAACATCATCATTATCATCATCATCCTCGTCGGCGTCATCGTCATCGTCATCATCATCATCATCATCCTCCTCACCATCCATCATCATCATCATCATAATCATAATCATCATCATCATCCTCATCATCAATTATTTCTTTGTCATGAATATGAAATAACTCATGTTGTTGTCTATTGTAAGTACTTACATTTATATCATTTTTTCTTAACATTTTACATTGTTGTAGGCATAATGGCTTGGGCCTCTATACCAATGTTACTATTCCCTGTTGAAGAACAATTGGACATCATTCTAAACAATCATTCATTCACACAACTCACTATACCTAAACATTAGCATTATCTAAATAGAAGACGCTACACGACTGGTGAAGTGACCCTAAATTTTTGAACTTCAACATATATTATTGAGGTTAAGTATGATCTTGATAAAAATCTTGTATCCACATCCAGTTGGTGTGAGTGGGTTGGGAAGATGCTATTGGGCCATAGTGATAGGAGTTTTCTTCATCCGATTGGCCATAATCCCATCAAGGTTTGGATAACCAATATCAATAATGAGACGCCCTATCATCTGGTTCGATTTGAGTCCTCGACAGGGAATAGCATATATTTGGACTCATTCGATGAAGAGAGCACATTTGATTTCCCTTCTATTCCTATTGGTACCATCCATTTTCCTATCACCATCAGTTCAGATTCATCTAACAATGATGAGCTCCGCGACACAGCAACATCAACAATGTAGGTCCAAGTAACAAATTTACTTTCTTGTCTTATGCAAATGTTAAGGGGTACATCAAGCCCCTTGTTTAGTTACTATCATGTTATTTTCTAAACTTTGTTGTCATAATTAGTATTTTGACAACATGTTAAACTTTGAAAGACACACTTATATATAATGTCTGAATGAATTTTTTGAATTGTCTTATCTATATATATGCGTTTGTGAAGATGGAATGAATGAATGTTTCTATGTGTGTGAATGTGAAAAGAGATGAAATGAATGTAATTGTATGTTGCTAAATGTGTGTGAATATAAAATTGAAGAATGAAATGGAACTATAGGTTTCAACATGTGTGTGATGAATCATATTTAAAATAAAAGTGATTATTCATGTGTGTGAATCACATGATCCATATAATACATATATAATATTGTACATCTTGTTAATGTTGCAGGTTTGTGGCCTGTTGTTGGCTGAAATCAAAGGATGTTGTAAACCTACAGTTCAGAACTGAACTGTAGGTTCTACATCCTGCTGACCAGCCAGACAGTAGGTTTGGGAGTGGATAAGAAAAAAGCCAAAATATCGGTGTTAGTTAAAAACTAAAAACTGACAACAAATGCTTAATTGTGTCTGTTGTTTGCTAGAAACCGATGCATATGGCCCAACTATTGGCATGTTTGGGTTGTAATCAGGAACAGCTTTGTGTCATCGGTTATGTAATTGACGGTGAAGGGGTCTACTTTTAGTGTTTCCCACTTGGGTTTCACTTCAAAACTGACAACAAAAGTCTTACTTAACCAACACTAAAGGTGTTATATGTATATCCACACAGATAGCCTAGAGTTCGCTATCTGTCAGTCAAAAAGTAATTATACGGTCTGAAAAGTAACTCATTCAACAAAAAAGACTATAATGATAAGAAAGTAACTATATGACCAAAAAACCAATAGAATTAAGTGGTGGGTAGCTACCAATGCAGGTATTGCATACAAATCAAATATATAAATATATATAGGCCATTCATTCATTCCCTTCATGGGTAACTAACTTTAATTTACGCTGTAATACAAAGCGAGCGTTTGTATTACAAATTTGGTCATTTCATTACAAACATTGTTTGTCTCTTTATAAATAGGTACCTTTCTATTACAAAATAGATCCACGGATAACTAAATTTAGTTACCCGCACGGGAAGTAAATCTATATATATATATATATATATATATATATATATATATATATATATATATATATATATAATATAAAGCGAGCGTTTGCATTACAAATTTGGTCATCTCATTACAAACATTTTCTATCTCATTACAAATAGGTACCTTTCTATTACAAAATAGATCCACGGATAACTAAAATTAGTTACCCGCATGAAAAGTGAATATATACCCATATATATATATATATATATATATATATATATATATATATATATATATATATATATATATATATATATATATATATATATATATATATATATATATATATATATATGGTCAGGCTAGAATACACTCGAGTGTATTCGGAGTAGAATACACTCAAGTAGTTTTTCATGATGCAAAATCTTTTTTCAAAAATGTAATTGGTTGAACTTCTTAAACATCTCGTGAGTAGCTCGTACGCAAAATTTGAGAAAATTTGGACATTTATAGGTCATCTTATGAAGACCGCAAAAATTGTACATTTCAAATTAGTTTCATGCATTGATTTTGTTGCCCTTGGATGAGTGACTTACACTCATCCAAATGAGCACAAAATTTATATGTAGCCCAGTTACAGTATGACGGTGAAGATCAATGGTTCACATTTTGCAAAAAATATCTTGATATCTAAACACACGAGTGATATGCAAATGCTATATATATATATATATATATATATATATATATATATATATATATATATATATATATATACATATATATATATATATATGTATATATGTATATACATACATATATATATATATATATACATATATATATATATGTATATATGTATATACATACATATATATATATGTATGTATTCTAGCCTGACTCATATAAATATACATACATATATATATATATATATATATATATATAGTCAGGCTAGAATACTCTTGAGTGTACATATCGCACGAATACACTCAAGTGTGTTTGCATATTAAGACTATTTTTTACAAAATGTGAACCATTGACCTTCATCGTCATACTATAACTAGGCTACATACAAATTTTGAGCCCATTTGGATGAGTGAAGTCACTCATCCAAGGGCAACAAAATCGACATGCAACACTAATTTGAAATACATAATTTTTTTGGTCTTCATAACGTGAGATATAAAAGTCCAAATGTGCTCAAATTTTGCATATGAGTTATTCACAACATGTTTAAAAAGATGAACAGATTAGATTTTTGAAAAAAATATTGCATCATGAAAAACTACTTGAGTGTATTCTGCTTTGAATACACTCGAGTGTATTATATATATATATATATATATATATATATATATATATATATATATATATATATATATATATATATATAGAGAGAGAGAGAGAGAGAGAGAGAGAGAGTCAGGCTAGAATACACTCGAGTGTACAGATCACGTTGTACACTACAATGGTGTTTGCCTATCTAGACCATGATTTTCCAAAATCTAATTCATTGATCTTCATGGTTACAATAATAATAGGCTACATACAGAATTTGAGTTCATTTGGATGAGTGTAAGTCACTCATACAAGGACAACAAAATCGACGCACAAAATTAATTTGAAATGCATGATTTTTGCCTCCTTTAGATGCATGACCTATAAGTGTCCAAATGAGCTGAAATTTAGTATATAGTATGTTCTTAAGATATTTAAGAAGATCAATGGTTTAGATTTTCCAAAAAGTTATTGCATCTTTAAAAATGACTAAGGTGTACGGTGCCTCTGGTACACTCCAGTGTACACTATCCTGACTTCCTCTCTCTCTCTCTCTCTCTCTCTCTGTCTCGATATATATATATATATATATATATATATATATATATATATATATATATATATATATATATATAGTTAGGCTAGAATACACTTTAGTGTACAGATCACACGAATACACTCAACTATGTTTGCATATCAAGACTATTTTTTGTAAAAACTAAACCATTGATCTTCACCATCATACTATAACTAGGTTATATACAAATTTTGAGCCCATTTGGAAGAGTGTAAGTCACTCATCAAAGGGCAATAAAATCAACGTGCAAAACTAATTTGAAATGTATAATTTTTACGGTCTTTATAACCTGACCTATAAATGTCCAAATGTGCTCAAATTTTACGTATGATCTATTCACAAGATATTTAACAAGTTCAACGGATTAGATTTTTGAAAAAATATTGCATCATGAAAAATTGCTTGAGAGTATTCTGCTCTAAATACACTCGAGTGTATTCTAGAGTCTCTCTCTCTCTCTCTCTCTCTCTCTCTCTCTATATATATATATATATATATATATATATATATATATATATATACAGTGGCGGAGGGAAATGGAGGCACAGGGTGGCACAGGCCCTACATCATTTTCTGAATTACTTATTAATCTTAGACATATAAGCTACCTATATACATACATTTGAAAGGAAAATAGCCTTTGTGCCCTACTTAAATCACCGATGCAAGCTACTGTATGTTTCGGTGCCCCCTTAAGGCTAATATTCTGGCTCTGCCGCTGTATATATATATATATATATATATATATATATATATATATATATATATATATATATATATATATATATATATATATATATATATATATATATATATATTAAATCAAGGCGATAGCAATTGGATCAGTCAAGATGATAATAATCAGACTTGTCAGACGATACTCTGAAATGGTACGACCAACTTCTACAACAACCACTAGCTTGATTAAAATAATCGCCTCTTCTTCTTGTTACCTCTAAGTGCTCCTCCGCCAAGATGATATCTAGTTACTATTTGACCAGGTTGATTTTTTTTTACTCTATCCATATCAAAGGTCAATTCATAGCACTGTAGTTTTATTCATTGGCCATGTGCTTTTGTAACGAGAAATAATAAACCGAGGGAAAGTGGGAAGTGGAACGAGATGACTTTTGTCATCTGGTGTCCCGCCCCAAAATACAAGCGAGATGGAAAACGTGAAAGAAAGAGAGAGAGTGGGGGAGAGGAGTTGACTGTCTGAAAGGATGACAAACATGGAAAAGAGAGTGGGGAGATGGGAGAGAGAAAGTGGGAAGAAGTGGTGGATGTAGGAGAGAGAAAAAATGTGTTATTATTGCTAATAACCTTCAAACTGTAATAATTCTTTTAACAAAATAAAAAGTTGTGTGCTCCTCTAAAAATAATTTAAAACAAGACCAATATCAACATATCTCATTTTAAAAAAGAGATCGCAAAGAGATGGAGGGGAAGAGTGAGTGGTTGCAAGAGAGAGAAAAATAACAAGTTATTTTTGCTGATATCTTTCAAACTGTAATGAACTTTTTGGCAAAATAAAAAACTTTGTGTTCCTTATAAAAATACTTTAAAACAAGACTGATGTCAGGATATTTTGAATAAAAAAATAAATGACACCACTTCCCTCCTATTCCGCATATTTTTATTAATATCTTTTAAATTTTAATGATTTTTTAGAAATAAAAATTCTATGTCTCGTACAAAATATTCTTTAAAACAACACCAATACTGACAAAAAAGAGGAGAGAGAAATTTATTTTTCTTATAACTTTCAATCAATTAGATGTTATCTTTGATCTAATTGTATGTTACCTCCGACCCATTTGTATGATTAGATGTTATATCCATTCAAATTGAATGTTATATCCACTTCTAATTTGATGTTATCTCTGGTCCATTTGCACGTCATCTCCTAGTCTATTTTGATGTTATCTCTAATTCGATTGTATATTTTCCCGAGTCCATTTGGATGTTATCTCTGGTCTAATTGGATGTTTTGTCCGGTCCATTTAGATGTTATGTCCACTCCAATTGGATGTTATCTCCAGTCCAATTAGATGTTATTTCTGGTCAATTTATAGTTATCTCCAGTCCAATTGGATATTATCTTCAGTCCATTTGTATGTTATCCCTGGTACATTTATATGTGATCTTCGATTCATATGTATATCATTTCATGTCAAATTAGATGTTATCTCCGGCCTATTTGCATGTTACCTATGGTCCATTTTGTTGTCTTCTATGGTCTAATTTGTTGTTAACTCTTCTCCAATTTTTTGTTATCTTCAGTGTAATTTTTTATTACCTTCAGTCCAGTTTGTTGTTATAACATCCAATTAGATATTATCTCCGGTCCAATTGGATGTTACTTCCTATCCAATTGGATATTATATCAGGCCCAATTGGATGTTATCACCAGTCCAATTGGATGTTATCTATGGTTCAATTGATGTTATCTCAGGTGCATCTAGATATTGATTCTAGTCCAATTCGATGTTTTCAAAGGATAGTATATGGATCAAGAAATTCATGTATATGAACAAGTTCCAACCATTAATGACACAGTAGAAATACTATGACAAAATTGGAGCTACTGATTAGGCAAAAGAATCTCAGGTAGCAAACTATAAAAATTTTGTCTCATACGAGAAGTCGTACAACAAGGAGATGTGAAAACTTACAAAATAATGACTTGAAGCAAGCATTGCTATCCCACTATAAAAGAACCAATACAGTAAAAATATGATGGACATGTTAAGATCATTGAGAATAACATTTGTAAGTGATTGGTTCTAAGACATGTTAAGATCATTTAGAATAAGATTTGTAAGTCATTGGTTCTAAGTACAAGTGGGAGTCTGTTGGTATGTATGCCCATACAGCCAATCATATGGTGATTATAATGGGGCATCATATACCTAATTTGATGATGATAAAGGTAATTACATCTATTATGTTTGTCTCAATCATGCAATGGTGATAAAAATATAATAAATGTCTAAAGAATGATATTTCTCGAGGACATATGTCTCCATGTTGAGGAACTGAACAATGGGATCTTTATGTGGCATGCCTTTCCAAGGCATTTTTCTAACTATTTAAACTACGCTGAAAAAGATGACAATTGGCATAGCTTGGGTTTAAGGCCGAAAATTTTATATGTTGTAGGATTCAATACTTTTTTTAGTGTCCAATTTAACTATATATTTATATACAATGTTTATCTTTGTAAAATTTACTTGACTAAAACTTTCTAGATTATATCATAGCTAAAATGTGATTAGTTTGTGATATTAGTAAGACTAAACGCACAGAGTAGAAGAGTGCATATCTATTAGGTTATAGAGACAATAACAGGGGAGCCTCTACAGGGGTTTCTAGTTAGGTTTCTTTGGACTGGTGACTATTGAAGGTCGGTACAACTACTGGAGATGTCCCCTCTTTGACCATATTCATATAGCACTTGAGAATTATTAATTAGGGTTGATGTTATACATGGTTCCTACTCTGACCAAAATAAGTCAGTTTGTCTTTTTGATAGTCGGTCAACTAATCCATGACCTTCCACAACTTTCACTTGACTTGTGTCATAATAAGTAGCTAGTCGACTATAATAGTCAAAAATCTTTGTAAACTTGGATGATTATTTAGCTCGATCTTTCAATGACTTGATGAAATGACTTTAATCTAAAATTAAAGGTTCTTATATAACCCTATATATATATATATATATATATATATATATATATATATATATATATATATATATATATTACATCCTTTCTACAACAAATTTGAGTGCAAAAAAGGGCACCCTCTGTTTTTATCAACTTGCACCATTACCAATATAAAAAAAACTCAACACTTTATTTTTATTTTTTATTTTTCTGTTCAGCTTCACTTTTTTGTTTATCTATTTTATCATATATTTATCTTTCGAATATAAAATTATTGTAACTTTTAATTAAACAATAATTATATCAACTAATCACATGTATCTTAACATAATACTACATATGGAGGATCTATACCAAAATCTTTGTTTAATATATTATATTTATGTTTAGATTTTGGTAAGTGTATCTCGGTAATGTGTTTAGAACTAAAGTCTAATATAAATTTTCTCTATTTTAGATATATGGATTCATTTCATAGTGGGTATTAATTCTACCAAAATCTTCCAACGTGGCGTTTTGAAACTTATTAAAAGGCAGTTTCAGTTTACTTCTTTAAGATGCAAACAAGAAAAAAAAATGATGTTAGCAAAGTCATACTATCTTGTTAGGTTAGGTGCGTTTGGGTGATGAAGGAATAAGTTGGGTTTGAGATGTGGCCGTCCTGAAGTTAGATGAGTGATGAGTGATGTATTTCATGGATCACACCATTTATTATAGTATGCTTCAAACTTAAAGGGTCAAGTTCGACATGAATTACTCAAACAATTACTCTATGGCCGCTGCGCCTATAAAATGGAAATATGTGAATGTAGACAATTTCATAAATCAAACAAAATGGACAATTGTGGCTGCGTGGGAAGCTAAAAATTTGAGTTGGCTCTACATAATGGAATGAGTGAGGTATATACTTGCCATCTGAGGATGACACACGTCTGATTTCCCTAACAACAATATGGCTCTCTAATAACTGTCAGTATTTAAGGGCAGACGATGAGACGAGAAACAAATGCCACAACTTGATTTAATAGAAGGAAATAAAGAGAGCAAACAGATTAGTGAGAGGATGAGTTAATGATCGTGCACGAAAAAGTTGTTTCAGAAAAGGTAATGGCAGTTGTCAGCGGGAGTACGTCAGCTGTCTTGTCGAAGGCAATACCTACTACTACGTACTGTTGCCGTTCAGGATTCCTCTTGATGGGGATAAAGCCATTTATGCATTATCAAATGCTGTCAACAATCAATAAAGCTTGCTCATATGCTCGCACTCAGTATGGCTTGATCATCAATATATATAGAGAGAGAGTCAGGCTAGTGTACACTCGAGTGTACCAGAGGCACCGTACACCTCAGTCATTTATAAAGTTGTAATAAATTTTTAAAAAATCTAAATCAGTGATCTTCTTAACTATCATAAGAACATACTATATAATAAATTTTAGCCCATTTGGACACTTATAGATCGTGCATCTAAAGGAAGCAAAAATCATGTATTTCAAATTAGTTTTGTGCGTCGATTTTGTTGTCCTTCGATGAGTGACTTACACTCATCCAAATGAGTTAAAATTTTATATGTGACATATTATTATTGTAACTATGAAAATCAATGGATTAAATTTTGGAAAAACATGGTCTAGATAGGCAAACACCATTGGGGTGTATAATGTGATATGTACACTCGAGTGTATTCTAGCTTGACTCTCTCTCTCTCTCTCTCTCTCTATCTATATATATATATATATATATATATATATATATATATATATATATATATATATATATATATATATATATATATATGGCCCATCTTTATTGCCCGCGCGGGTAGCTACCTGCCCATCCTTTTGATCACTTTTTTTCAATTTTTTTTTTCAAATTGTAGAGGACTATTTTGTCTAGCTCTCCAAAAAATTTGAGTCAAAAATAATATCATTTGCCCCTCCAAAATCAAAAAACTCGTCCTTATATATATATGCTATATATTTTGTATAGAGTTACTTTTTTGGCCAGCAGAGTTACTTTTTTGACACCATAGTTACTTTTTTTACAGCAGAGTTACTTTCTTAGCTAGGTGAGTTACTTTTTTGGCTGCAGGGTAGCGAAAATCCATGCTACCCGCACGGGCAATGAATGAACACCCATATATATATATATATATATATATATATATATATATATATATATATATATATATATATATATATATATATATATATATATATATGGCCCATCTTTATTGCCCGCACGGGTAGCTACCCGCCCACCATTCCAACCATCTTTTTTCAAAAAAAAAAATTTGCAATTGTAGAGGACTATTTTGTCTAGCTCTCCAAAAAATTTTAGCCAAAAATAATATCATTTGCCCCTCCAAAATCAAAAAACCCGTCCTTATATATATCTGCTGTATATTTTGTACAGAGTTACTTTTTTTGCTAGCAGAGTTACTTTTTTGATACCATAGTTACTTTTTTTTACAGCAGAGTTACTTTCTTAGCGAGGAGAGTTACTTTTTGGGCTGCCGGGTAGCCAAAATCTAGGCTACCCGCGCGGGCAATGAATGAATGCCCATATATATATATATATATATATATATATATATATATATATATATATATATATATATATATATATATATATATATATGTGGTAGCGATCCAGTGAGAAACATCCTACAGTGAGAGCATGAGAGGCATTTGAATAACAACACATTAGTAAATATTTTTTAAAATTCAACCATATAGATAGAACAAGCATCACTTCATTTATCTTCTCGCAAAAAATCATTGCAATTAGACATTGTTCACATGTCCATATGTACAATATATACTTTTTACATCCAACGGTCAGCCTGGAATTCAATATAAAGCGTCAAAAAATATTTGATTGTTGTGAATAATCTACAAATTGGATGGAGATAAAATTTTATAGAAATGTAGATATTAAGGTATACTTATAATCTATACATTTGGATTATTAAAAATTTGTCTATGTGGAGAGTTATTCAAATGCCTCTCATGCTCTCACCAGATATATTTCTCATTGGATCGTTGCCCTATACATACATACATATATATATATATATATATATATATATATATATATATATATATATATATATATATATATATATATATATATATATATATATATATATATGGGAGTTTAGTTGTTGCCCGCGCGGGTACTTTAAGTTGGCTACCCGTGTCTGAAAATACAGTGGCATGTCTTGTAATTATCATCATAACTACTCCCGTCTCTCTCAAATCTACAAAGGTCTGAGTCGTGGTTCCGGCGGAGCGGCGCAGGGGAAAGACTTGAGTTTGCGGGGACTCCATGCTTAAGGGTGAATCTGGTTCATGGTCGGGGAGGGGATCGATTCCACCAAGTCCTGATGCAATATTTAATGCAAGCGACTCTCGTCTCCGATTTCCAATCCGAACATCGATGTTCTCCTTCTTCCTCGTTCGCAGCCCAAGTCCAAGCAACGACCACAACAATGTTTTTTCCATCTCTGTCACACCTGTGGTAATTTCCAGTGCCTCAAGGACCTTCCTTCCTTCCTTCAGTCAAATATCTCATCCTCGTCGGCATCCGAGAAGACGGACCAGAGTGTGGAGAGGGATGAGCAGGCAGAGGAGGCGACGGACTCGGAGTTAAGGCAGTTGCGGTTGGCGGCGAGGATCTGGTAGAACTCCTTCTCGAACCGCTTCATGGCGGTCTGCATGAGTTCCTGGGCTCGTGCGAGGATGGCAGAGTTTCCCTTACCGGAGTTTGGGTTGGAGAAGAAGAGCATGGCGTGGTGGAGGTCGTTGACGGCGTGCATGAACCGCCTTGCCTCGTCACGGCTCTCGTGGAAGAGAGAGGTGATCTTTGCATAGTCGGAACCCTCAGGGTCCCACCGCTTGATGATCGTCTCTGCCGACGTGATCGTGTCCTCCATGAGTGTTGCCCAGAAGATCTGGATGGAGGCGGACCCGCCATCGAATATCTCGTCCTCGTCGGCATCTGAGAATATCTGGAGCCGCCATCGAATATCTCGTCCTCGTCGCTACGGTCTGTCATAGGGGAGGGGTTTAGAATAGACCAGAGGTACTCCCCCATGGTGCACTGGAGGATCATGGGAACTAAGGGTAGTTGTCAATCTGATGATCTGATGCTCAGATTGGAGCTCATGTGTTTGACACTTTACCTCTGAGTACTAGAATAATATGTGAGCATGCAAACGGTTGTATATTCTTTGTTCCTATAACAATATGTTTATTCAGTGGGATCAAGCAGGAAAGAGCAGTATTTTAAATGACAAATCATGTGTCGCATAAAGAAAATGAGTTGAGCTTAGTGTCTCGAGAAGCAAGGTAGTTGTAGACTAACGTTTTGTGAAAGGTGTCCTTTCTGAAAGTCCACCAGCAAAGACAATAATTGGTAGGTGTATGTACTTTATGGGAAAATGGTACATGTATGTAAAATAGAAACGTTTTGTTGTTTTCTACAGCCGTCATTGATGATTGTAGCATATGGTCTTTAATTTGTTTGCTCCTACTCTTGCTGGAATCAGTTTCAGACGATGGTGGTTCTGCCTGTATCTATGGTTGTAGTCCAATCAACAGCTTCAGGTCACTGCGATATGTGTCTTTGTCATCAGCATCATTGAAGAACGAGTCGTCAATGCGAAGCATTCTAAAGACAACACTGGATTCCTTGAGCATGTTCAAAGTTAGAGGACCATGAGCTACTCTTTCTATCTCTCAAATCATTCTCGTTTAATGATTATGTATCGTCAACATTCAGTGAAGAGATTGCTCATCTCTGTAATGGCATTTTGACACGTAGTCGGGCAGTACCACAATATTTTATTAAGGAAATACTATGTACAACTGGATGTTGTATGTCCTCATGTCACCGTTTTGGTGGATTCCATTGAATTTTAGTTAAAGCAAGCATACAACCCATATGAAACAATTATCTATATAGAAAGAATAAACTATAATATGTTACGAGGAGCAATCTGTAATGACCCATGACTATGGCGCCCATCAAGGTTAGAACAACTATAATATGCATGATTAAATTGTAAGGTGAGTGGTTATATTGTTGTACATAGAGAAATTGTAACATGCATGATGAAACAGTAAAGTGAGTGGATATTTTGTAATGGATATAAAGAAACCATAATGTACAGGAACAAATTATAAGGTGGGTGGATATTTTGTAATGTGTATAGCGAATTTGTAGCGTGCATTATTAAATAGTATTGTAGGTGGACATTGTGTAATGTATATAAAGAAACCGTAATTTGTAGGAACAAATTATAAGGAAGGTAGATATTTTTAATGTACACAGAGAAATGACTATCCATATTGCAAACTGGCACCTACATTACGGTTGACTCTTGCCTATTACTGTCCATATTACAGATGGCACTTGCTTATTACAATATGAGTATCTATATTGCAAATTTGTCTCCTACATTATGGGCCTATTACAATGTGACTGTCCATATGGCATATGACACTTGCTTAATATAACATGACTATCCATATTACAAAATTGTCACCTACATTGCAGTTTCCTCTTGCCTATTACAATGTGACTATCTATATTACAGATGACACTTACTTATTACAATATGAGTACCCATATTACAAAATTATCACCTACCTTACGGTTGGCTCTTGCCTATTATAATGTGACTGTCTATATTATAGATGACACTTGCTTATTACAATATGAATATCCATATTATAAAACTATCATCTACATTACGGTTGGCTTTTGCCTATTTCAATGTGAATGTCCATATTACAAATGACACTTGCTTATCACAACATGACTATCTATATTACAAAACTATCACCTACATTATTGTTGGCCCTTGTCTATTACAATGTGACTGTCCATATTATAAATGACACTTGCTTATTACAATATGACTATGCATATTACAATATGTCACCTACATTACAAACTCTTGCATATTACAATTGACTGTCCATATGACATATGACACTTGAAAATTACAATATGACTATCCATATTACAAAATTGTCACTTACATTACAGTTGGCTCTTGCCTATTACAATGCGATTGTCCATATTACAGATGATACTTGCTTATTACAACATGACTACCCATATTACAAACTGTCACCTACATTATAGTTGGTTCTTGCCTATTATAATGTGACGGTCCATATTACAGATGACACTTTCTTTTTACAATATGAGTATCCATATTACAAAATTGTCACCTACATTACAATTGCCTCTTGCCTATTACAATGTGACTGTCTATATTACATATGACACTTGCTTATTACAATTTGACTATACATATTACAAAATTGTCACTTACATTACGGTTGTCTCTTGCCTATTACAGTATGACTGTCCATATTATAGATGACACTTGCTTGTTACAATATGACTATCCATATTACAAATGGTCACCTATATTACGGTTGGTTCTTGCCTATTACAATGTGACTGTCTATATTACATATGCTTATTACAATTTGACTATACATATGCTTATTATAATTTATGCCTATTACGGTTGGTTCTTTCCTATTACAATGTGACTATCTATATTACATATGCTTATTAACAGATATATGCTTCAAAATGATTAGCGGCAACAACAATTTCTACTAGAATTTTATCAATTAGGTCCAAGGCTCCATCACAGATTGCTTATACATACATACTTCAAGACGTATAAGCAGCAATAACAGTTGGTACATGACTTCACTGAGATCTGGCATAGAAATTTTCTGACTTGAGCCATTGAACCGATCATTGAAATTGCGGATGAGCATTATTGTGCATTATGAGCGTAGTGGTGACAAAAATTGAAAACGTAACTGGCGTGTGAGCTTATATATCTATTTATATGGACAACGTACCACCAAGGTGTGACTAATTTGAAACTACAGGCATACCCTCAAACACCTTGGATGCAGCATCTGAGAGTAACAGCCAAGCGACTGCAACTCCCCTTGGGTCTTCTGCTGCATCTTGGATAGAATCCCAGAGAAGGGAGACGTCGCCAGGATGCAGCTCCTCGTGGTGATGAAAACGTCAACAAGCCCGATTGGAGAATGCCTGTGCCGACGCGCCAAGAATGAAACTATCATGTAGACTTCCCTTTGGTCTATTGCTTTGTCTTGAATGTTGAAAAGGTTGATATTTGAGAAAATGACGGGTGCATTGTTGATAGAGAAACATATGTGATATCCTAACAACTCTCGGTCATTTCTAGTCAAATTTTTATAAACTTAACTGCCTAGGAATGTAATATGTTAACAACTAAATCTGAAAGATAATATCAAACTAAAGCTAAGCTGATTGTATTTTTTATTCTACAGGTTCGCCTTTGCTACTATTTTACTTTTTATTTTCTGCTACGAGCATTGCAGAATGGCTTGCATTATCTTTTTATTTACTATGCTGAATCAGTCTTATGTTCATGTTTATAAACTGATTAGAAATAGAAATCATAACACTACATGTACATTTCATCAAACAGGTCATGTGTATTTACTGGAAACAGTTTATAAGAGTTACATACTTTCTTCTCTTTAACAAAATAGAAACAAGAACAACATCATTGATGATGAGGGGGAACATCCCGATCACTCTTCTATAGCACTGGTTACATGATGAGTGGTAAAGTAAAATAGAACGGTCCTCGGCGACGAGGTGAGAATTATCATCACAGGAACGAAGAACTGGATCCCTATCAGCTTAGGTTTGAAGAACCCGCCAATCCTCTTCCCGTAGCTGCTCATCCCAAAGACCACCTCCAGCTCCAGCTGCCGCAATTCATGTTCAGCAACTTCGTCACTTTCTTCCTCATCCTCCTCTTCAGCATCATCGTCGATGTCCAGCTCATCTTCCTTCTCGCCACTACCAAAACCCTCCTCGCTCTCCCCGCTACCTCCTTCCTCCACCTTGGCCTTCCCGGCTGAAGCCGCAAGGGCCGACGGGAGCGCCGACAGTGGCATCGGCCCATGCTCAAGCAGGTCCATGAGCCGGTACATGGCCCACCTGGCCCCGGGCTGCGCGCGCTGCCGCTCCGTCCGGTACCGCTTCCGTAGCTTCTCCATCTTGTGGCGGCATTGCGTGCTGGACTTGGCTGACCTGCCGGGACTGAACGATGTCCCACACTGCGCGGCGACCGTGGCGGCGACCTCCTCCCACTGACGCGCTCGTAGCTGGCCCCGCTTTTGTGCGTACCACTTGTCCTCGTAGGCCTTGATGAGGCTGGCCGTCTCCTGCTCCGTCCAAGGTTTCCCCTTTATGGACTTCCGCCGCGGCGGGCGCTGGCCGGGAGGTGTTGCGACTGGCGGGTCGACGGCCGGATTCATGACGCAGAGCTGGGATAGGATATGGATCGATTGAGATAGGTTTAACGCGGTTGTCAGGATGGTGGTAGTGGTGGTGACAGGAAGGGAGGACCGTAAGGAGAAGGGAGGACCTAGAAGTCTGATTCTACACGCTCGAGTCCTGCCCAGCGCTGCTCCTCCGGAACTGCGAGCTCGGGACTTTGCCGACGCGAGTCAGCGTGTTGATATTTACAAAATGTGCCACCGTTTTTCCAGGCACGGGTAGCCAAACAACGATACCCGCGCGGGTATTAAACAAACACCATATATATATATATATATATATATATATATATATATATATATATATATATATATATATATTTGTGTGTGTGTATGTATATATATATATACATATATATATATGTATATATATGTATATATATATATGTGGGTATATATATATATACATATATATATGTATATATATGCATATATATATATGTATGTGTCTGTGTGTGTGTATATATATACACATATATATATGTATATATATATATATATATATATACATATATATATATGGGTATATCTTCGCTACCCGTGCGGGTAACTAAGATTTCGCTACCCGTGCATCAAATTTGTAATGGGATGACACATATATGTAATGAGAGAACCAAATTTGTAATGAGACAACCGAAATTGTAATACAAAAACTCGTTTTGTATTACAGAGCTGTTATAGTAATAAATATATATTTATTATTGTAACAGCGTTGTAATAAAAAACGAGTCTTTGTATTACAATTTCAGTCGTCTCAATACAAATTTGTATTGTCTCATTACAAATGCATACCTTCTCATTACAAAACTGATGCACGGGTAGTGAATCTTAGTTACCCGCACGGGTAGCGAAGATATACCTAGGGTATATCTTCGCTACCCGTGCGGGTAACTAAGATTCACTACCCGTGCATCAGTTTTGTAATGAGAAGGTATGCATTTGTAATGAGACAATCCAAATTTGTAATGAGACGACCGAAATTGTAATACAAAGACTCGTTTTGTATTACAATGTTGTTACAGTAATAAATATATATATTTATTACTGTAACATCGCTGTAATACAAAACGAGTTTTTGTATTACAATTTCGGTTGTCTCATTACAAATTTGGTTGTCTCATTACATATATGTGTCATCCCATTACAAATTTGATGCACGGGTAGCGAAATCTTAGTTACCCGCACGGGTAGCGAAGATATACCCATATATATATATATATATATATATATATATATATATATATATATATATATATATATATATATATATATATATATATATATATATATATGTATATATGTATGTATATATGTATGTATATATGTATATATATAGGATTTTTTTATTGGCTGTTCGTGTATTGTAGGTCTGCTACCCGTCTCTTTGACGAGGTGGCATTTTTTGTAAATAACATATTCACTTCCTTTCCTGTCTTCGCGGTGCCGCTCCCATCCCTGGCTTCCGTCGTCGACCGCTGCTCCCATCCCTGGCTTCCACCGTCGGCCCTCCGCTCCCATCCCTGGCTTGCACCATTGACCCTTCGTCGACCTGCCATCATCCCCCTGGTGTCATCTTGTTGCGGAAGCATTCCTTGGAAGACGTAGTAGAAGAAGCATGCTGCATTTGGATCCTTACATTGGGATGTTGCTAGCTGCTTCCAATCTTTATTCTATTCCCTTTGGCTCTTCTTCCTGTGCCACCACCATCACCACAAAACTCGGTTGTGGTGACTTCTATCTTATTATCAGTGGAACCTCAAGATGCCAATGACGCTTCATTCGATGGAGAGATGAGAGTGAAGTAGAAGAAAATTAGTTCCACCTCATTGTCGTTAACTGGGACTGTAAATTTGGTATCCCCAAGGCACACTTATCTACTCACTCTCAACTTTTCTGGAGTTCCACTCCCTTTCTCGAGTTCCGATTTCTATACAGGTTTCTGGAGTTTGCAGGTTCTTCGTTGGTGTGGGTGATCGACGCGTTTGAGAAAGGTCCTCTTTTTGACGGGTTTTGAGTTGAATTTTATCACAAATGAATTTGCTTTAGACTCTCCATAACTTTAGTTTGCTTAAACTGCAATGCATGTACTTTTTAATCGGTTAGAATCTGTGGCGACACATCCTGCTATCACACAAACAAGGAGGTGTCACGCGAAAACGTGCAGAAAACACCATAAACCACCTATTAATAAAAATATGGATTAATTAAAACCGATTTCGACAAACAGATAAACCAAGAAACTATTACATTCAGATCCTCATCCTGCAAGAAAATAGGTTATATAAACATTTATAAGTCTTGATACGTGTTCACAGCTTAACATGGCAGTTGTCTTGTCATCACATGAGTTCATCACCTGTTTATACATATATAATGGGCTACATCTGCCCAGTAGCAGGATAAACAAAGCTTCATAAGTTATACATCATAAAACAACGTCAAAACGCCTCCGAGGACCTGAGAGTACAGGGACGACTCTAAGACTCTACTACAAAACAACCAAAATAGCAGCATGTCCATCTCTTACCTTCTACTGCTCGTCTTGTTGCTCGGCCGCAACCCCACGACCGCCACCACGTCTAGAACGAACACCTAAAAAGGTTTATAATCAATGGGGTGAGACACACAGTCCCAATGAGAAACGTAACTCCCTGCCGAATCCATAAAACCTCAAAATGATTAAAGCAATAACAGCAGATAACTAATAACGCGTAGAATAAGAGCAGCATACTAAGCAAAGCTATTCATACCATCAAGCTTACCAAGATGTACGGAAGTCATATAACCAAGTAGTTCTTTATGGAACATGATTGATAAGATAAGATTTATAAGATCTTACCACATAATATAAGGAACATATAAGTAACTACAATGTATAACAAGATCAACTACAAAAGAAAACTTCTACCTACGTATTCATCTCTTTGTTCAACAGTGTGCTCATGGTCACTATAAACATTTCTAGGTTTCCAATGACACACAACACTCTAATTCCCATTTATGGGATAATCGAGTAAAACACTTGTTCTGCATGTTCTGGGTAAATAAACGGCTCGTCATTAAAGCTCCGCTTACTTGTCTCAACATATGCAATGTTAAACTCATCAACTAAAAATACATCCTCATCATTACTATACCATGAGCACTTAAAAAGATAATAAGGATTCATTCTATGGTAGTGAATCTCAAAAATGTTTTCTAAAAACCCATAATATAATTCACCATTGGGGCCATATGTGGCTATGCTGCTATTCTGTGTGGCACGATTTATTTCTACACCTTGACAATCAAACTTGTAACCATTCACAAAATAACTTTTGTATGAATAAACACCTATCTTCGGTGGTCGAGAAAAATATTGGACAGATTTAGAAAGTGCATCAAAATTCTGTAAAGAAGAAACCTGGAAGAAGAAAGGGATAAACAAAATTACAAATAATGCTAAAAAAAATATTATGTTGAACAAGCTAATGCATTGTCTTACATGATCTTCAAACCAGCTTACAAATGTCTCATGATGATGCATTTGTAGTGTGAAATCATCCGAATCAGGGCGTTGCCACCTCAAATAATTTTTATGTGTCCTATTCAAATACGTGAAATCAGATTTGGTTTTTTAAAAAGTAGCATTTAATTGAAATTAGTTAAGTTAATACTTACTTTACGTAAGGTTGAACTTCTTCCGTATTAAGCAAGATGAAACGTTGAGCTTGATGCAATTCTTCAGGAGTAATGCTTGCCAGAGAAGATGCTCCAAGTGGACCATCTGGGTACCTTACAGGTTTGTGTAGCTTGGTTTCTACATCATGCAAGTACCTATCACAGAATATGCTCGCTTCCTCGATCAGGTACCCCTCAGCAATAGAACCTTCTGGTCTACTCTTATTACGGATGTAGTTTTTTAATGTGTAGAGATATCTTTCAATTGGATACATCCATCTAAATTGGACTGGTCCTGCAAGCTTTGCTTCAGTTGCAAGATGTACAGCCAAATGGACCATAACGTCAAAAAATGTAAGAGGAAAAATCTTTTCCAGTGTGCACATTATCACAGGAACCTTTTTTTCTAACTCCTCCATCCTCTTGATAGTTATGACCCTTGCACATAACTCCTTGAAGAAAATACAGAATTCAGTTATCACCTTTCTAATAGGCTTTGGCAATGCTTTTATTATAGCTATAGGAAGAAGGTGATGTAGCAGTATGTGGTGATCCTCACTCTTCATGCCCACTAACTTTCTTTCCTCAAGATGAACCATACGAGAGAAATTTGAGGAAAATCCTTCTGGAAGTTTAATATCCTTCAAAACAGACAATAGGTTTTCCTTTTCTTCATTGGACAAGCTATAAATTGCATGAGGAAGCTCCCTAATATTATGAGATTTTAAAATTCTAGGCCATAATGATTTTCTTATCTTCATGTGTTGTAAATCTAAACGATCTTTGACATTGTCCTTGCTACTACCATCTTTTTGTAATAACCATCCTAAAATATTTTCACTAATGTTTTTTTTTCAATATGCATAACACCCAAATTGTGTCTTACTAGCAATGAGCTCCAGTAAGGAAGCTCAAAAAAGATACTTTGCCTTTTCCACCCTTCAGGTAATTTAGGTCGGCTTCGGGGATCATTACTTGAAAACTTTCCAAAGATAACGTTATCATAATCCTTCCATAGATGTTGGATTTGTTCGCCATCTAACTGTTGTGGAGGATGTCCATTTTCCTCATGTTCGTTAAAGCTCCTTTCATCAACACGCCATGGGTGATCCATAGGTAGAAAGCGACGATGCCTTAGATACACACACTTTCGACTATATGGGAGGTAAATGGAGCCGTGATCAACATGGCAATAAGGACATGCCTTGTAACCTTTAGTACTCCAACCAGACAACATACTATATGATGGAAAATCACTAATGGTCCACAAAAGCATTGCTTTCATACAAAATACTTATCCTTTATTAGCATCAAAAGTGTTGACACCATCCCACAACATATTTAATTCATCAATTAATGGTTGGAGGTACACATCGATATCATTTCCAGGGGATTTTGGCCCATCAATAAGAAGAGACAACATCAAAAATGATTGATGCATAGAAAGCCATGGGGGAAGATTATAGAAAATTAAGATTACATGACATATGCTTCTACTACTTCCCATTGAAATATTAAAAGGACTAAATCCATCAGTTGCTAAGCCAAGTCTAACATTGCGTGGGTCATTACTAAATAATGGGTGATTAATATCAAAATTCTTCCAAGCCTCAGAATCTCTAGGATGTGCCATTTCACCTGCCTTACCAGGCGGACTAGTAGAATGCCAAATGATTAGAGGAGCAGTCCTTGTTGAATTAAATAATCTTTTAAGTCTTGGAATTAAAGGAAAGTACCTAAGAACTTTTCGTGGAGTCCTTTTCTTGACCTTTATCCTTCTCCCCATATAACTATCATTCCACCTAGAAGTATTACACTTCGGGCACCTATCCAAGTCTAAGTGATCACCCCTAAATAATACACAATCATTGGGGCAGGCATGGATGGTCTGATAATCCAAACCCAATGAAGACATGAGCTTTCTACATTCGTACCATGTTGTTAGCAGCTTGTGTCCCTTAGGTAGCACTTGATTAAGAATTTCTAGATAA
This sequence comes from Alisma plantago-aquatica, assembly GCA_963693085.1. NCBI lineage: Eukaryota > Viridiplantae > Streptophyta > Magnoliopsida > Alismatales > Alismataceae > Alisma > Alisma plantago-aquatica. Next base: position 1,102,075,247 of record OY856412.1, on the reverse strand, counting down.
TCAGACATTGCCTTATTTCTTATTTTATTCAAACACTTGTGTCTAAATAGGTGAATGATAAATGATGGTTTTGAATAGTTTTCACAACCCGGATATAATGGTTCACAAGCTTCTTAAAATAGTTCATCAAATTTTCTATCATCCAGTAGAGGGTGTTCACTATCATTCCCAACATCGTCTCCACTCATTTCTACATGATCATAGCAAGCATCATTAATCAAGCCATCTATATCATCAAATGGTTCATCAACATGTTCTTTATCCAAATGATGTTGTATGTCATCATGATACACCCAACTAGTGTAGGTCGGTAAAAATCCATATTTGATAACATGACATTGTACTCTTTTTCTATCATGGAAAAATTTATTATCACATTTGACACATGGGCAATTCACCTTAATGTGATTCCTAAAAGCAAAGTCCAAGAAAGAAGTAAATCATGTCATGAATGTACTTTTGCAACGGTCATGTTTAGAGTTTCCTCTACTAATCCAAGTTTTATCCATGTTTCCTGAAATAAATCATGTAACTTTATTTTTAAAAAGTAACACATGTACAATTATTTTTTATAAAATAAGAAATGAAGATACGATAAAGAGTGAAAGATAACAATTCCATTTGTTGATTTATGGCTGACATTTATCAACCATGTAAAATCTATTATCTAACAAGACAACCAATCAATAAGTAATATCATCATATGGTTTTTGGTCACTTTTAAGAAATTCCAAAATTTATATAGCCAACTATTTCAAATTGTAAAGCCCACACACTCAACAACTTTCCTGCTATCAATTTTTCTTACCATACACCATAATATATATATATATATATATATATATATAGAGAGAGAGAGAGAGAGATAGATAGATTACACAAAAATTAAACTGATTACACTAAACTTTAAAGATCAACTAATTGATAAAATGTATACAAAATTCAGAACAATCACCTGATGCATTGATTGCAATAGCAACATTAGGTAATAAGAATATATAAACAAAAATCTAGCTTGAGAAATGGTCATAGAATCGATAAAGATGACCATGTTGAAGCCTAAGGTAGATGAAGAATATTCACAACCTATATAGTCTATGTTACAAAAGATTAAATCATTTGCATACTACCCCATCAAGCTACTGAAGGTTCATTTATCCAGTGAAGTTGTCCAGGTTCCTAGAACTCTAGTAAATTATCATCTTAAAAACCCTTATCCTCCTCGCATTCATGTGAGGCAGATGGACCCAGCATCCACCATAAGCTCTGTTAAGAGCTATAATGGTACTAATAATGCCATTTTTACCATTTCCAGTTTAGGTCTCTTTTGTACATTCATTATGATTGAATAGATGGTTTTAGAAGTCTTTAAAAATGTTAAATGGCTTATTTTTTGAGATAGAATTTTTATAAATACAATATTTGGGTCAAATTGTATTTTTATATAAAATATAAGAAAAACTAAGGGTGAAATGTTTTCTAACATAGAATTTTATTTAGTAGGGCTAACAATTAGTACCAAAAACTAATGACGTTAACTCCCATTTTCATCAACAAACTCCTGCAGCTTGGAATAGGCTAGTAGATTTCGGATGCCCCCAAGAATGCCCTCCAGAAATAAAGCAATCAGAGGCTTCATGAAGGTGACCTAGATATTGAAGGGGATCCCCCACTTTGGACAACTAGGCCCTTTAGTCATACATGGGTGTAGGGTCTTTTAGACCCTTCTTAAGTCCTTTTGAGTGCACAATTACTGACTTGGTATTTAATGAAATAAACGTAGTTATTTTTCATTCAAATATGTTGTTTAGTACTATTTAGATCTTTATGGGTCAAATTAGGTTTGATTTAGGTTCTATTGGGATTAATTAGATCCTTTTTACCCCCATTACACACAAACCTTGTTCGTGACAAACATGCATTCATAAAAAAGTGGGTTTTGCTCCACACTTTAGCAGCCAACCCAATAAAATGTAGGAATTAATGGTTAGGTGACCAAACGAGAATTTACTTTGAAGCGAGAAGCTTGGATCTGCTTATTTCATCTTTTCTCTACTTATGCGGGCTCATGTAGGTTGTTGATTAGGATAATGTTATTTAAGAAAGCTAATGTGTCGAGCCAAATAGTATGAGTCCTATTCTGGTTGTAATTTGTCTCTCACACTAAACCTTCTCCATACATCTAATAACGATTTCACCATTCTAGTTAAGACTTTCATTCCTTTCTACTACCTTACTCTATAAATTGAAGTCATGGGATGCCCCATAGTCTATGTTTTGTATTGAGAATGCCATGCCACAAGCAATTATTATTATTATCACAGACAGATTTACTCACTGCTACAATAGGAAAATATTCTGTGTTTGTGTGTTTTCCTGTTGCTATAATTTTTTTCTAACAATCTTCTTCGTGACTAGTTGAAGGCAACATCTTCTATGTGGAGAATGCAACATGAGTTCATCAGAAACACCATTCAAATTAGTCATTTCTTATACTACAGTGAGAGGGGTGATATGAAAAATATATTGAGAGAGGGACTAAAATGTCAGAATAACAGTAGGATACAGGTAACTAATAACCTAAAAAACAAAATATGAACTGGAAGTTTACCTGAAAGTTGTTGCAATATGCCTTTTGTTGTCGTTTAAGCAGTTGTCTTCAAATCTAAGCTTTCCCTGCTATAGTCCTCTGTATCTCACCTTCCGCCGCTATTGCCCTCTTGGGCTCGGTTGGAGATGGTTACTGATGGCGTTGCCCTCTACAAATGGTGGCTGCTCGTCACTATCCTGGATGAAATTGATAATAGTTTTAAGTAACAGAAACTTTTTTTTGGAAGGTGAGACTAGCCATTATATTAAGAAAGTCATACGGAATCTACAGACATAGCATTAACAAGCCTCTCACCACGCATCGAAGGACATAACTAAGTAAAGGGAACTTGCTATTAACCAAAATAAACAGAGGAACCAGACTACCTAACCCAACACGCAACACAAAAATAAACACAAACAGGTAACAAGCAACTATGTGGCACCGGCAGACAAAACAGCCAAATGTCATCACCGGTGAGCAACCAGAGAGACAAAGAAGACTAGAGGTAGGAGAAGGGGGCACAGCTCAGGGAACCCCACAACCATGATCAGACACACCACAGTTCGCCACCTATTCAGGCAACAGCTCGAGAGGCAAAATGCCAAACAGGGGAGAAGGAAGTGTCAACCTCATAGACTAGGACCCCCGATGGTCCCCTGCTCCTACAAAACAACGACCGAGATACACCGAAAGTCTCTCCTAGCCACAAGATGCAACCTACAGGGAAGAAAAAGGAGATAGAGGGGGAGCCCCGATCTGACTGGAGGCTACAAAGGGGGAACCGTAGGTTCCAACCTCCACCCGCGTCGTTGGCACTTACCTCACACCAGAACTGATGGGAGGTGAGAAAACAGTGGGGTGGGAAGCTGCAGCCTATACGCGATCCACCACCCGAGTAGCCAAGACCAACGGTGAAACAGGGCGAAAACAGCCCCGGGGGAAACGCGACCTGCTACGGCGGATCTTACCCAATTTTCTGACAAAAAAAAGAATGCGTAAAGTGAAGAAGAGGGAAAGAATACCCTTTTAGGACATTTATGCTAGAGAAAATCCAGGGCGTCAACTCTGATTCTGAGCTAGGGCATGCACAAGAAGAAAGACGGACTGCTCGACTCATAACAAAATGGTGATGGACTCTTTGACTCACTGAGGGTGATTCAGGGCCTTGATGGCACCAATTTTGATCATGGAGGAGATGGGGCGCATGACTAGGAGAGAAATATGGGGTTGACAACGCCCTTTTCGCATTTTGAGAGACATGCACGGCGTGGGAAGTAGGGAAGGAGAAATGCTGGCGGACATTTGGGAAATGCGGCGTGGGAAGCGCACGGCGTGTGGAAATTGTTTGCGGTGACCATGCTTCATGCTCATTATCGGGGGTTAGATATGAAATGGGGGGTTATATAATTAGACAAATATGAAAATATATAATAGTTTTTAATTTCAAGAAATCAAGATTGACTAAATATGTATCTAGTAATATATTCGATTAATAGTCACATATATTAGTTTAACCATACACGTGGTGTGTGGAAGTTGTGGTCTGATTTTTTATATTAAAAAAAATTGTATGCTCATTACACCATGACTCCACTCTCATGAGTCTTTTTTATTCAAACAAAAAGGAAGGAAATGATATAAATTCAAGAAAATACTAACTCCTCTCTCTCCTTCTTTAAAGTCCTTCATCTTTCCTACTTCTCCTTGCCTCTTCTACTACCACCCTTTCTTATTCCCTGAATTCTTGATTTTCATATACGTGACCAAGTCAAAGATATTGAATAACGTTTTTTTACTACAACTCATCCTCTATATCTCAACTTGTAATCATGTTAACTCATATTATCTCTCTTTCTTCAAAAAATTGAAATGCATTAAAATTACAAACCCACAATTATCTCTCAAATAATTACTCGATGAGATATATATCTTTCCTTCTTTCATTCATTTTTTAAAACAAATATTCATCTTTCTCCATTAATCTGTATATTCATATTCTAAATCCAGCAATAAACTAAATTAAGTAAAATTTACTATTTGATTTGTGAATCGCAAGGTTTGTATTATGTGTGCTGAAGGCAGTTTATGTATAATATTATGTGTGGTCGATAATGATTCCTTAAAAAAAGAAAAATGATAGAATAACAAATAATGTGGTGGATTTGGAGCGATAAATTTTAACAAAAAGAATTTCCTAGATTAAATGGGATGTAATTCAAAAACAATATTAGTTTAGGAAGTGAAATATCCATTAATGGTTGTTTAATATATTGTGTGCGAGTTGTAGTCGCGCTTGTTGTATTCAAAAATTGTGATGGATTAAATGGGTTGTAATTCAAGAACAATATTGTTTAGGAAGAGGAATAGCCAATAATGGTTGTTTTATATATTGTGTGGGAGTTGTGGTTGTAATAAAAAAACTTTTTTATGCTCATTACACCGTGACTCCAATCCTATGCATCTTTCTTATTCAAATAAAAAGGAAACATACAAGGAACAATATAAATCCATTTAACACTAGCTGCTCTCTCTCCTTCTTTAAAGTCATTTACTTTCCTACTTCTATCTTGCTTCTTCTACTCCCAACCTTTCTTATTCCCATATACATTTAAGTTACAAACCTACAATCATCTTTCAAAAAAAATTCTCACTATGATATATATCTTTCTTTTTTAAGAACAAATATACATCTTTCTTCATTTATCTTTATATTTATATTTTAAATCTAATAATAAGTTAAATTAATACAATTCATATTAAGGATACTAAATTAAACAAATAATGTGGTGGAGATGAGTGATAAATATTAAGGAAACAATATAATCCATGTGAATATTGATTCCTCTCTCTTACATCTTCTACTCCCAACCTTTCCAATTCCCATCATTTCTAGTTATTATTCATGTGACCAAGTCAAAGATAATAGGGAAACGTTTTTCTACTTGTTGATTATATGTCAAATAAAAAGAAAGAGTTTATGAATGGTGAAATATGGCAAGAATTATACTATAAAATTTAATTGTAAGGTTTATATTGTGGGTTGTGAAGGCATTTTTGTAAAATATTTTGTATGGTTAATTGTGATTCCTTAAGAAATTGACAGAAGAACAAATAATGTGGTGGAGTAATAAATGTCAAACAAGAAGAGAATGCGACCAAGAAAGAATTGAAGGTAAAGCCTTATATGTGATGTATCGAGTTGTAAACTTGATATAGGAGCCCTATCGGACAAGGAACCATAGTATGAGTCTCCTATTGGTTTGTTGAGCCTTGGAAAAGGCCATGAAGGGAAAAGCACCTTAAGGAGGTGGTCCATGATGAGTTAAAAGCTCCTTGCAAAAAGTGTATCGGTTTGCCTTATTGGTGAGATAAAGATAAAGGATGACTGAAATATCACCTCTAGATTATCCTCAAGACTCTGGAATAGCAAGATATGTATGTGTGCATGAATGGACACGTGTCAACCATGCATGGACACGTGTCATCTAGTAGCATGAGGTGAAGACACCTCTTATACACTTTATCTCATGAACCCAAGTATATATACTTCACCTTCCACATACTTATGGAAGTTTATGAACCCCACAACCCTCCTCCTTGGAGATATCAAGCATAGACCCTTAGATATCATGTAAAGTATCTCAAATAGTAAGGGGAGCTTGAGCATCAAGCTTAAGGTGAGGCTTTGGTCATCTTCAACCTTGGTTGAAGTAAGATTTTGGGTTATGGATATTCCTTTCTTTCCTTCTTCACCAAGTCATTAACTATGGTTATTTCTTATCTATGGATGAGTTGTGAATGAACCTTGGACCTTGAATAAGTTCATCTTCAACCCAAGGAACATAAATCTTTGGAGTTTGGATCTTTTAAGTTGTTCACAAGGTGGGTTATATAACTTGAATCCAATCATGTTATTATTCACCGCCTATATTGTTATATTTAATGATCTACTTTCAATTCTGAAATCTTCTTGAATATTTGATGAAATTATGAGTCCTAGTAGTTGTTGGACCTATTTTCCATGTACTATAATAGTTAGAACGAAGGCCTAGAGCTTGAAGAAGATGGTATCATTTTATAAAGTGATGTCGGGTTCAAACGTACAAACTAGTACCTCTAATCCGATATGGGTATGTACAAACATCACTTGCACAATATTCTTATGAGTGTATATCTCCTTGCATGATATGTAGATGAATTTCACACCTTGAACACGATATGGTGATAATCATACACATTTTTCATGATAGGAAGTCAAGTAAGGGCTCCATGCACGATATAGTGTTGAGTATACACTTCTAAAAGTAGATATGCTAAAACCCTAGTTTGGGTAACCCGATATAAGTAAGATAAGCAAGTACCTCTTGCACGATATGATCATGTAGTACACACCTGGCACACGATATCTTGAAGCATGTCACTGAATATGCTTTTAGGAGGAACTAGGGCCCATATCATGATGGTGTCCTCTCACACTAAGTCTCTGAAAATGCATTTGGAAGGAGACACATCCCATATCATGACAATGTCCTCTTGCAACAAGTCACTAGAAATGCATTTAGGAGGAGTCATATCCCATATGATGACAATGTCCTCTCACAACAAGTTGCTAAAAATACATTTGGGAGGAGCCACGACTAATATCATGCCGGTGCCCTCTCACAGCAAGTCCCTAGAAATAGATTTGTGAGGAGCCAGGGCCCATATAATAATGGTGTGCTCTAACAAAAATTCCTTGAATATACTTTTGGGAGGAGACATGGCCCATATCATAATAATGTCCTCTTGCATCAAATCCAACAAAATGTATTGGGAGGTGTCAGGTCCCATATCATAACAATTTCCTCTCATAATGTGTCCTTGAATATGACTTTTTGAGGAGCTAGGCCTCATAGTGTGACAGTGTCCTCTCACAACAAGACCATAAAAGTGCATTTCAGAGGAGCCACATCTCATATCATGACAATATCCTCTCACATCAAGTCTCTGAAAATACATTTGGGAGGAGCCACGACCAATATCATGACAGTGTCCTCTCATAGCATGTCCTTGGAGATGATATTGTGAGGAGACATGTCTGTATATGGTGTCCTCTCACAACAAGTACCTTAAAATGCATTTGAGAGGAGCTACATCCCATATCACGAGAATGTCCTCTCACAACATATCGATGGAAGTGTGTTTGGGAGGATATGTGACCAACATCATGACAGTGTTCTCTCACAACAAGACCCTAAAAATAAATATTTGCAGAGCCAGGGCCCATATCATGATGGTGTCGTCTCACAGTATGTCGTTGAATATGCTTCTAGGAGGAACCAGAGCCCATATCATGATGGTGTCCTCTCACACTAAGTCTTTGAAAATGCATTTGGAAGGAGCCACATGCCATATCATGACAATGTCCTCTCACAACAAGTCACTAGAAATGCATTTAGGAGGAGTCATATCCCATATGATGACAATGTCCTCTCACAACAAGTTGCTTAAAATACATTTGGGAGGAGCCACGACTAATATCATGTCAGTGCCCTCTCACAGCAAGTCCCTAGAAATAGATTTGTGAGGAGCCGGGGCCCATATAATAATGGTGTTCTCTAACAAAAATTCCTTGAATATACTTTTGGGAGGAGACATGGCCCATATCATAATTATGTCCTCTTGCATCAAGTCCAGCAAAATGTATTGGGAGGTGTCACAACCCATGACATGATAATGTCCTCTCGCAAAATGTCCTTGCAAATGAATTTGTGAGAAGCTAGGACTCATAGCATGACAATGTCCTCTCACAAAAAGACCATAAAAGTGTATTTCGGAGGAGCCACATCTCATGTCATAACAATATCCTCTCACATCCAGTATCTAAAAATACATTTGAGAGGAGTCAAGACCAATATCATGGCAGTGTCCTCTCATAGCATGTCCTTGGAGATGATATTGTGAGGAGACATGTCTGTGTATGGTGTCCTTTCACAGCAAGTACCTAAAAATGCATTTGAGAGGAGCTACATCCCATATCACAAGAATGTTGTCTCACAACGTATCGGTGGAAGTGTGTTTGGGAGGATCTGTGACCAATATCATGAGAGTGTGCTCTCACAACAAGACCCTAAAAATAAATATTTGCGGAGCTAGGGCCCATATCATGATGGTGTCATCTCACAATATGTCGTTGAATATGCTTTTAGGAGGAACCAGAGCCCATATCATGATGGTGTCCTCTCACACTAAGTATTTGAAAATGCATTTGGAAGGAGCCACATCCCATATCATGACAATGTCCTCTCATAACAAGTCACTAGAAATGCATTTAGGAGGCGTTATATCCCATATGATGACAATGTCCTCTCACAACAAGTTGCTAAAAATACATTTGGATGGAGCCGCGACTAATATCATGTCAGTGCCCTCTCACAGTAAGTCCCTAGAAATAGATTTGTGAGGAGCCAGGACCCATATAATAATGGTGTGCTCTAACAAAAATTCCTTGAATATACTTTTGGGAGGAGACATGGCCCATATCATAATAATGTCCTCTTGCATCAAGTCCAGCAAAATGTATTGGGAGGTGTCACAGCCCATGACATGACTATGTCCTCTCGTAAAATGTCCTTGCAAATGAATTTGTGAGAAGCTAGGACTCGTAGTATGACAATGTCCTCTCACAACAAGACCATAAAAGTGTATTTCGGAGGAGCCACGTTTCATATCATGACAATATCTTCTCACATCAAGTCTCTAAAAATAGATTTGGGAGGAGTCACAACTAATGTCATGACATTATCCTCTCATAGCATGTCCTTGGAGATGATATTGTGAGGAGACATGTCCATATAATTATGGTGTCTGCTCACAACAAGTACCTAAAAATGCATTTGAGACGAGCTACATCCCAAATCACGAGAATGTCCTCTCACAACATATCGGTGGAAGTGTGTTTGGGAGGATCTGTGACCAATATCATGAGAGTGTGCTCTCATAATAAGACCCTAAAAATAAATATTTGCGGAGCCAGGGCCCATATCATGATGATGTCGTCTCACAATATGTCGTTGAATATGCTTTTAGGAGGAACCAGAGCCCATATCATGATGGTGTCCTCTCACACTAAGTCTTTGAAAATGCATTTAGAAGGAGCCACATCCCATATCATGACAATGTCCTCTCGCAACAAGTCACTAGAAATGCATTTAGGAGGATTCATATCCCATATGATGACAATGTCCTCCCACAACAAGTTGCTAAAAATACATTTGGGAGGAGCCACGACTAATATCATGTCGGTGCCCTCTCACAGCAAGTCCCTAGAAATAGATTTGTGACGAGCCAGGGCCCATATAATAATGGTGTGCTCTAACAAAAATTCCTAGAATATACTTTTGGGAGGAGACATGGCCCATATCATAATAATGTCCTCTTGCATCAAGTCCAGCAAAATGTATTGGGAGGTGTCACAGCCCATGACATGACTATGTCCTCTCGCAAAATGTCCTTGTAAATGAATTTGTGAAAGCTAGGACTCATAGAAGGACAGTGTCTCTCACAACAAGACCATAAAAGTGTATTTCGGAGGAGCCACATCTCATATCATGACAATATCTTCTGACATCACGTCTCTAAAAATACATTTGGGAGGAGTCACGACTAATGTCATGACATTGTCCTCTAATAGCATGTCCTTGGAAATGATATTGTGAGGAGACATGTCCATATAATTATGGTGTCCACTCACACTAAGTACCGAAAAATGCATTTGAGAGGAGCTACATCCCATATCACGAGAATTTCCTCTCACAACATATCAGTGGAAGTGTGTTTGGGAGGATATGTGACCAATATCATGAGAGTGTGCTCTCACAAAAAGACCCTAAAAATAAATATTTGCAGAGTCAGGGCCCATATCATGATGGTGTTGTCTCACAATATGTCGTTGAATATGCTTTTAGGAGATACCAGAGCCCATATCATGATGGTTTCCTCTCACACAAAGTCTTTGAAAATGCATTTGGAAGGAGCCACATCCCATATCATGACAATGTCCTCTCGCAACAAGTCACTAGAAATGCATTTAGGAGGAATCATATCCCATATGATGACAATTTCCTCTCACAACAAGTTGCTAAAAATACATTTGGAAGGACCCACGACTAATATCATGTCGTTGCCCTCTCACAGCAAGTCCCTAGAAATAGATTTGTGAGGAGCCAGGGCCCATATAATAATGGTGTGCTCTAACAAAAATTCCTTGAATATACTTTTGGGAGGAGACATGGCCCATATCATAATAATGTCCTCTTGCATCAAGTCCAGAAAAATGTATTGGGAGGTGTCACAGCCCATGACATGACTATGTCCTCTCACAAAATGTCCTTGCAAATGAATTTGTAAGAAGCTAGGAGTCATAGCATGACGGTGTCCTCTCACAAAAAGACCATAAAAGTGTATTTCGGAGGAGCCACATCTCATATCATGACAATATCTTCTCACATCAAGTCTTTAAAAATACATTTGGGAGGAGTCACGACTAATGTCATGACATTGTCCTCTCATAGCATGTCCTTGGAGATGATATTGTGAGGAGACATGTCCATATAATTATGGTGTTCACTCACAACAAGTACCTAAAAATGCATTTGAGAGGAGCTACATCCCATATCACGAGAATGTCCTCTCACCACATATCGTTGGAAGTGCATTTCGGAGGATCTGTGACCAATATCATGAAAGTGTCCTCTCACAACAAGACCCTAAAAATAAATGTGTGAGGAGCCAGGGCCCATATCATGATGGTGTCATCTCACAGCATGTCGGTAAATATACTTTATGGAGGAAAATAGGGCCCATATCATGATGGTGTCCTCTCACACTAAGTCTCTAAAAATGTGTTTGGAAGGAGCTACATCCCATATCATGACAATGTCCTCTCGCAACAAGTCACTAGAAATGCATTTAGGAGGAGTCATATCCCATATGATGACAATGTACTCTCACAACAAGTTGCTAAAAATACATTTGGGAGGAGCCACGACTAATATCATGTCAGTGCCCTCTCACAGAAAGTCCCTAGAAATAGATTTGTGAGGAGGCAGGGCCCATATAATAATGGTGTGCTCTAACAAAAATTCCTAGAATATACTTTTGGGAGGAGACATGGCCCATATCATAATAATGTCCTCTTGCATCAAGTCCAGCAAAATGTATTGGGAGGTGTCACAGCCCATGACATGACTATGTCCTCTCGCAAAATGTCCTTGTAAATGAATTTGTGAAAGCTAGGACTCATAGAAGGACAGTGTCTCTCACAACAAGACCATAAAAGTGTATTTCGGAGGAGCCACATCTCATATCATGACAATATCTTCTGACATCACGTCTCTAAAAATACATTTGGGAGGAGTCACGACTAATGTCATGACATTGTCCTCTAATAGCATGTCCTTGGAAATGATATTGTGAGGAGACATGTCCATATAATTATGGTGTCCACTCACACTAAGTACCGAAAAATGCATTTGAGAGGAGCTACATCCCATATCACGAGAATTTCCTCTCACAACATATCAGTGGAAGTGTGTTTGGGAGGATATGTGACCAATATCATGAGAGTGTGCTCTCACAAAAAGACCCTAAAAATAAATATTTGCAGAGTCAGGGCCCATATCATGATGGTGTTGTCTCACAATATGTCGTTGAATATGCTTTTAGGAGAAACCAGAGCCCATATCATGATGGTTTCCTCTCACACAAAGTCTTTGAAAATGCATTTGGAAGGAGCCACATCCCATATCATGACAATGTCCTCTCGCAACAAGTCACTAGAAATGCATTTAGGAGGAATCATATCCCATATGATGACAATTTCCTCTCACAACAAGTTGCTAAAAATACATTTGGAAGGACCCACGACTAATATCATGTCGTTGCCCTCTCACAGCAAGTCCCTAGAAATAGATTTGTGAGGAGCCAGGGCCCATATAATAATGGTGTGCTCTAACAAAAATTCCTTGAATATACTTTTGGGAGGAGACATGGCCCATATCATAATAATGTCCTCTTGCATCAAGTCCAGCAAAATGTATTGGGAGGTGTCACAGCCCATGACATGACTATGTCCTCTCACAAAATGTCCTTGCAAATGAATTTGTGAGAAGCTAGGAGTCATAGCATGACGGTCTCCTCTCACAAAAAGACCATAAAAGTGTATTTCGGAGGAGCCACATCTCATATCATGACAATATCTTCTCACATCAAGTCTTTAAAAATACATTTGGGAGGAGTCACGACTAATGTCATGACATTGTCCTCTCATAGCATGTCCTTGGAGATGATATTGTGAGGAGACATGTCCATATAATTATGGTGTTCACTCACAACAAGTACCTAAAAATGCATTTGAGAGGAGCTACATCCCATATCACGAGAATGTCCTCTCACCACATATCGTTGGAAGTGCATTTCGGAGGATATGTGACCAATATCATGAAAGTGTCCTCTCACAACAAGACCCTAAAAATAAATGTGTGAGGAGCCAGGGCCCATATCATGATGGTGTCATCTCACAGCATGTCGGTAAATATACTTTATGGAGGAAAATAGGGCCCATATCATGATGGTGTCCTCTCACACTAAGTCTCTAAAAATGTGTTTGGAAGGAGCTACATCCCATATCATGACAATGTCCTCTCGCAACAAGTCACTAGAAATGCATTTAGGAGGAGTCATATCCCATATGATGACAATGTCCTCTCACAACAAGTTGCTAAAAATACATTTGGGAGGAGCCACGACTAATATCATGTCAGTGCCCTCTCACAGAAAGTCCCTAGAAATAGATTTGTGAGGAGGCAGGGCCCATATAATAATGGTGTGCTCTAACAAAAATTCCTTGAATATACTTTTGGGAGGAGACATGGCCCATATCATAATAATGTCCTCTTGCATCAAGTCCAGCAAAATGTATTGGGAGGTGTCACAGCCCATGACATGACTATGTCCTCTCACAAAATGTCCTTGCAAATGAATTTGTGAGAAGCTAGGACTCATAGCATGACGGTGTACTCTCACAAAAAGACCATAAAAGTGTATTTCGGAGGAGCCACATCTCATATCATGACAATATCTTCTCACATCAAGTCTCTAAAAATACATTTCGGAGGAGTCACGACTAATGTCATGACATTGTCCTCTCATAGCATGTCCTTGGAGATGATATTGTGAGGAGACATGTTCATATAATTATGGTGTCCACTCACAACAAGTACCTAAAAATGCATTTGAGAGGAGCTCCATCCCATATCACGAGAATGTCCTCTCACCACATATCGTTGGAAGTGCATTTGGGAGGATATGTGACCAATATCATGAAAGTGTGCTCTCACAACAAGACCCTAAAAATAAATGTGTGAGGAGCCAGGGCCCATATCATGATGGTGTCGTCTCACAGCATGTCGGTGAATATACTTTTTGGAGGAAAATAGGGCCCATATCATGATGGTGTCCTCTCACACTAACTCTCTAAAAATGTGTTTGGAAGGAGCTACATCCCATATGATGACAATGTCCTCTCACAACAAGTCACTTGAAATGCATTTAGGAGGAGTAATATCCCATATGATGAAAATGTCCTCACATAACAAGTCCCTGAAAATACATTTGGGAGGAGCCACGACTAATATCATGTCGGTGTCCTCTCACAGCAAGTCCCTAGAAATAGATTTTGGAGGAGCCACTGTCGTGCTTTCTTGCACGGTCGGGTTGTTTGTCATATTAGGCGGCGGTTTTTATCCAATAACCGACGTTGTAAGCCTTTGATGACGGTGTTCTATAAATAACTGACGGCTATGTTTTATTAAAATGTTAACTCGTGGTGAAATATATTTGTCCTCCTGTTAACTTGTCACCTTAGTCTCACTATATATGTACTAAGCTAGTGTTGTATGTAAATTCGGCACTGCTGTTGTTATGCACTATATATGTGTTAGTCTGTCATGTTGTTATATGAATCTGAAACACTTGTGTGTGCTGCACTTTATGTATTGTATCTATATCATGCTTCTCTTCATTGTGGCTTCTTTTGCTATTTCATGGCTTACTGCCTATATATCTATATAACCTTAGTGTGGGATGCTTGGTCGTTGAGCATCGCTGATAGCCTAGTTAGTTAGCACAATGATTTGGTTAGTAACACTAAAGGTTAATCTTGAATAGGCGAATACATAAAAATGTATATTAATTAAATTGGGAGTGGCACTTAATACCTTGAATTCATCTATTTTCTTTGGGTAACAAACTCCTCCCAGTCTTTGGGGTCCAAGTAGTTCCATTGATGTATGGCTTCCTTCTTCCTATATTTATTTTTCAAAGAGAATACAAACAAAAATTATTAGTGTAGAGTTAGTGAAATACTGATATTAAAAAAGCAAAAATTTAGCTTCAATAAAAAATATAAACATGCATGCCTCTAAAATTGTGATCTTTTATCAACTAACAATCCTTCATTGTGATCTCCACACACATATAAGTCATCATTAGCTTCAATATTTTGTGGAGTTGGCAACCCAACTGAGAAAGGACTGGAGTCATCATACTTATCATAGTACTCTTCTTCATCTATAGGCTCTTCAATGAACTGTCTTTTACCATGAAGAACAACCGACCATTTATCATTTGTAGGATCATTGATATAGAATATATGTTTCGCCTATGATGCCAATATGAATGGTTCATCCTTCTCACCAATCTTTTCAAAGTTCACTAAAGTGAAACCCAATTCATCCACTATAACTCCTTTGGTGTTATCAACCCAATTACATTTAAAGAGCAGAATTCTGAAATATATGTAGTCAAACTCCCATATGTCTTCAATGACACCGTAATATGACATTTTAGTTTCACATGGACTCTTATCCTTTGCACTTGCAAAATATATAGCTGACGCTTGAAGAGTGACCCCACTGTTTTGGACGACACTCTTATCATCTTGGCGCTTTGTGTAATATGTGAACCCATTAATGTCAAACCCTTCATAAGACATAACATTCGGTTTTGGTTTAAAGGCGAGGCATTTGATAGTTTCTGTAATATCATTTGGTGTTTGAGATAGTTGATGTAAGACTTTATCTTCAAACCACTTAGTAAAAGTCTTGTTATGCTCCCTAGAAAGCCACATTAAACTTGCTCGAGGATGTTGTCTCTTGATGAAATTGGTATGTTCCTCGATATAAACACTCACTTCGTCCATGTTGTGTAAAATATACAAGTGACCTTATTCCAACTGCTCATGGCTGATTACTTTCACCCGTGATCCCAAAATTCCTTTGCCCTCCTCAATATTCTTGTCATTAACAGGAATGTTATTACCACTCAGAAAGTCATTGAAAAAATCTATAACCTCTCTCGCCACATAACCTTCAATAATACTCCCTTCAAGCCGATAACGGTTTCGAACATCACCTTTAAAAATGCTCATGTATCGTTCAAATGGATACATCCAATGCAAGAAAATTGGTCCCAACATTTTCACTTCCCTAGTCAAGTGGACAACAAGATGTACCATGATATCAAAGAACGAAGGAGGGAAATACATCTCAAGCTGACATAGGGTAACAACCACTTCTCTTTGCAAATTATCTAGAGTATCAGGGTCAATACCTTTGCTGCATAGACTGTTGAAAAAGAAATAAAGTCTGGTGATTGCAAACCTTACATGCTTCGGCAATATAGATCACATTGCCACGGGCAATATTTGTTGCATTAGAGTGTGACAATCATGAGATTTAAGACCTATCAACTTCAGATCTTTCATTGATACCAATCTACGGATGTTTGATGAGTAACCCTGTGGCACCTTAACATTTACCAAGCATTCACAAAAAAGCTTTCTTCTCCTTTTTCTAGACAACGTGTAACAAGTAGGAGGTAAGTATGTTCTTTTATTACCCATTTCACATAATTCTATTAATTCTGACCTTATTCCCATTTCACGTAGGTCCAGTCTGGATTTTATCCCATCTTTAGTCTTACCTGGTATATTTAACAGAGTACCAATGACGCTATCACAGACATTTTTCTCAACGTGCATTACATCGATACAATGCCTGACTGTCAAAGAACTCCAATAAGGAAGATCCCAAAATATTGACTTCTTCTTGAATGAAGAATTGTCACTCTGTGTGGCCATACTACATTGTAATTTCTTACCAAATTCATTGACAATGTCTTTTACTCTTTCATAAACAACATCCCCTGGTATAGGTTTAGGTGCACTCCGTTCATCATTCCATCCATTGAATGCTTTGCGCTTCCTATGATACGGATGGAATTTTGAAAGAAACCTTCGATGACCAAGATATACAGTCTTGCCGCCATGTTTTTGTCTTATTGAATCAGTGTTTTCTTCACATATAGGATACACTTTGGCTCCTTTGACACTATATCCAGACAAATTCCCGTATGCTGGAAAGTCATTTATAGTGTAAAACAACATTGCATGCAAACGAAATGTCTCTCTTCCTGAAGAATCATAGGTCATCACACCTTCAGCCCAAAGTTTCTTTAAGTCACCAATTAGAGGTTCAAGATAAACATCAATATCATTTCCGGGTTGTTTAGGGCCCGATATTAACAACGACAGCATAACGTACTTATTTTTCATACACAGCCAGAGAGGGAGATTGTATATAACAAGCATGATTAGTCAAGTGCTATGTTGGCTGCTCAATGTCCCGTACAGATTCATCCCATCTATACAAAGCCCAAGTCTTAGATTCCTATCTTCTTCACCAAATTTGGGGTACAATAGATCAATCTTCTACCATTGTGGGGAATCAGACGCATGTCGTAGGATCCTATCATTATTTTTCTTAACATCTGCATACCACCTCAAATTCTTTGCATCTTTCGGATTTGCAAACAAGCGTTGAAACTGTGATATTATAGGTAGATACCACATCACCTTGGCAGGAGAACCAGTTTTGGACTCCCCCGAAGTCGTCAATTTATACTGTGACACCACATTTTGGACAATCTTTCAAATCCACATAGTCCTTTTGAAATAATACACAATCATTCGGGCATGCGTGTATCTTCTTAGCCTCCATTCCCATTGGGAACAACAATTTCTTTACCCGGTATGTTGAGATTGGTAGCTCGTTTCCTTCAGGAAGCATTTCTTTCAACTAAGTCAACAATGAAGTGAAGCTTTTGTCGCTATCTATTGTTAGCTTTCAACTTATACAATCTCAACACAGCGCTAAGCTTCTTAAACTTAGCCCAACCTATGTATAACGGTATCTCAGCATCATGCACAATGTTTCTAAAGATAGGAGGTGGATCGGTGTGCTCTACCATACAACTATCCAGCATTGCATCAACGATGTCTACTGGAACTGGTTCGTTCACATCTACGTCATCGGAGGCAATTTCTTCTTCCACCCAAGCACTGCTATCGACATCCACTAGTTTCGAGTTTGAAATCTCTCCATGCCAGTACCATTCTGTATAGCCTTGTACAATTCCGTTGTACATGACATGACTTTTGATTTCATCACCAGTGCTGACTTTCAAGTTGTTACCGCAATGCCTACATGGACAGTAGAACCTATCTCCAAGTTCTTTCCTATGTTCCTTGGCAAATCTAATAAACTAATCAAGACCAGATATAAACTCTGGGGTGCAGCGATTGTGAATGGACATCCATGATCTATCCATTCTATGATCAAAGAGAAAACAAGTATATATTAGGACAAGATTAGGTTCGACAGTTAACAAATACATGTGATGTCATTCTTATATATAATAAATGTGTACCACCTATCCCATCCTTGAACACCTAATCTCACTAGTAAGTGTATAATGTGTATTGGGTTTTAAAAAAAAATTCGGCAACATTTCCCCACTGTTCTCTAAGTATGTACTTAGAGAACAGCGGGGAAATGCTACCGAAATTTTCTCGAAAACCCAATACACATTATACACTTACATCCTAAGTGAGATTAGGTGTTCAAGAATAGTCCCAAACAGGGGACTATCCAAGATTTACTCCTAATGAGTAAATCTTAGATGGGTTTCTAGGCCAACAAATAGAATAATAGATATGTACATGTTAGGGTTTCATCACAATTAATGTTAGGGTTTCATCACAATTGATGTTAGGGTTTCATCAATGTTAGGTTTAATCAAATCAAATCAAGTTTAAATCTTAAGTACACATGTACTAACATCAAAATTTACTAAATTAGGTCAAACATTAGGATTAGAAGTACAAATAAATGCAAGCAAAAGATTTGTTCGTATCCTAGGATTTACATAAAGCATTACATAAAGATTTGTTCATATCCTTACCAACAACAAGCATGGCTGTGGTAGGCCAACATTGCCACAGCCGTGCTAGCTATTGGTAAGGAGCTAGGGAGGAGGCAAAGCGGCTAGGGCTACCTAGAGCTAGCGTGGAGAAGTGCGGCGGCGAGCGGCGGCAGCAATGGCGGCGAGCAGGCGAAGAGAAGTGCAGAGCGACGCTCGTAGTGGCACCAAGAGACGATTAGAGAAGGAGAGAAGAGTAGAGCAGCAGTGGTGGTGAGCGGGCGGCGGCAGGAGCAGCAAGAGGACGCGGCAGCAGCGGCGGCGGCGGCGGCAGCGAGTAGAGGCGCACTAGCAGCAACGGGGGTCGTCGGCGATTTTAGGCGAGAGCGGTGAGCACAGGAAAATTATCGCGATGAAATAGGAAGAAATGGGGAAGATTTGGGTGATCAGATCTATTAATTTGGTCACCAGCATCGGTTATCTACAAAACCGACATCTATTACTCTTCAGCGTCGGTTGGTAGTAAAAAACCGACGTCCAATTAGACAATCTTTTCCCTAAATTATTTGGCGGGAACCATTATCAGCGTCGGTTATCAAAGTATAACCGACACCGAAAGTGGAACTTTTTGTGCAAATTTTCATCTTAAATAGGCATCGGTGAATAGTTAAAACACCGATGTTGTATGTGACGCAAATTTTTTCGCTCGAAAATTGGATTTTCGCAGGAGATTTTAGGTGTCAGTTTGTTATACCCAGCCGACGCTGAATACAAAGCGGTACCTGTGTCTGGCTGGTCTTCGAATATAGACGTTGGTATTCCTTAATAACTGGCGTCGAATAGTATATGCGTCAGTTTACCTAAATAACCGATGCCCAGAAAAGCGACACTGAATGATATTTCTGTATTAGTGATGAATGACAGTTAAATAAATTAAAATGACTGTCAACAATAATTTTTCTTAGGCTTCTCCTATATGAGTTGTCAGATAAATGTGTTGATATATTCCAATGAAATTACATCGAGCAAATTGTTGATTCTTGTTATTAGTTGGAAGATGTTGTATCACTGACATGTCTATCACCTAATGTTAGGTGACAAGAATGTATGTCATCTAAAACTTTGGTGACAGACATACATGTCACCTAAAAGATATGACTCCATGTATACACTTGACTCATATACATGTCTCCTAAACGGTAAACCCTCATTAGAACATAGGTGATTCAAATGTATGTCACCTATAGTGTGTCACCCTTTCAAGTATGATAAAATGTCTGTCACCTATGTCACACAGACTACATGTGACATACATGCATGTCACCTAAAATATGTAACCCTTTTAAATATTCTAAAATATATGTCATCTATTTTACGTAGGTCTACCTAGATTATAAGTAATATACAAACATGTCACCTAAAGTGTGTGACCTTTTACATAATTGTCACCTATACTATGCTTTTTGGTAGTGAGAGTCTCAACTTCTACTTAAGTTGGACGACAGACGATTCATGCCAGATGGCAAGCTTCAACCTACCGACGTCTACCGAGGGAATCAGAGAGCAAACCGACAGAGTAGAATGCACATAGCTGAGCAATCTTGAGGAGTCC
>OY856412.1:1102044743-1102047243 GCA_963693085.1 Alisma plantago-aquatica | reverse complement strand
CAAATTCTTGAATATTTTCGATCTCAGAAAGTTCTTCTTCTATAATTTCCTCGAATTGCTTTTGATTAATCTTCTTAGATCCTCTTTTTGGACATTCATTAGCATAATGTCCTATTTCTTGACTTAGACTGTCTAATTCTTCTGCTTCGGCTTCTAAGTATCTATTTTCTAATTGTTCGAATTTAAAGTCATCTGTTTCTTCTATCTGAAGAGGACATAAACTTATTTCGTTTCCACTTGTTTGGAATAAGTTTATTTTTGATAAACATTCGTTATTTTGTTTTTCATACAAATATCCCATTGTTCTTTGTAATTCTACTATCATTTCTTGGATTTTCTGAAAGTTTTTCGAATGGTTTTCATGAACCTGTACTTCTAGTTTCTTATACATATTATTCAATATTAACTTCAAATTCTAGATCTAAAGCTTCGTATATGTTATTATCTTCTAAATCGTTAAATTCATTCATAAAAATATTTTCTTTGAGTTTTGAACTGTTGCATGGCTCTGATACCACTTCGTTTTTGCAGAAATTTTTGATTCTGTTATCATGCTTTGAAAACATACTCGAACTGCCCTTATGGGTGTTGTATGCTTTCTCAGCTTTATCATTTTGTCTATAATTATTACATTTTTTAGATCGGATTCTTAATATCTTCTTCTTTGTATTACGAGGTTTTCACATAATTAAATTCATAGTGTAAGAAACTAGCATCCAGAAAGAAGACGATAACACTCTGAGTATCATAGATAGCAAAATAATCTGTATACCTGTGTTGCCCACCTCGCTTCCTCTTATCTTCAATCGCCAGCCGATCTTCTCTTAACGATTTCTAAGAGAAGTACTCCTTAGACTTCGACGTTCCGGATCTCCGACTCCTCATCATCCTATAGCCTTCATGTCCCTGTGTCCTTATGCACTCTTTTCCTTGATCGGACTTCTGGACGATGGCCTCCGGGATAAAATAAGGGAGAGATATCTCTCGACTGATGAAGATAGAAGAACTGGGGGTGTAACGGGTTACACACTATCTTTCCTATTCTATGATAGTACAAGGATTATCCTCTTCCAGCTGGAGCTGGCTTCCTACACTTATAGGATTTAACGCGCAAGAATCATCTCAAGAAATTGAAGATGGAATCTGGAATAGAATTGGGGAATCGAGCCTCTGCTCTTTTATTGCAAAACCTAATTTACATACATAGCTACTCTTCGGGCTCTCCGACTACGAGTGCCCCTACTACTATCCCTCAAGAGTTTATATAGAGACTCTCTCGGTTACATTACATTGATGCTTCTCTTTTTTCTTTACATGGTTGTCGAACACTTGTCCGGTGGCGAGCGTTCTTCTTTTTGAAATCTTTCTCCAACGTACATCTGTCCGGTGGAGGATTCTTTGTCGTTCTTTGCTTCTTGCAAGTGTCTTCTTACGTCATTGATGACGTGTTTTCTTCTAGAATGCTTTTTATCGGCTTGTGCTGCTATGGCTGTCTCTTTCCATCTTATCTTGACATGCGGGACATATTTTCCCTTCATGTCTTCTGAGTTGGCAAAATATCTGCTGACATCTGTCGCTTGATTTGATTTGTCCGGTTTCTATTCTTTTTAGAAACCTTTCTAAATTGATTTTTGTGGATGTATTAGTTCTTCTCGTATTGGATAGAATAATTGTGTTATCTGAAGCTTTATGAAGCCAACTTCGATTTTCATTAATTAATTTTTCCAATACTTGGCAAATGACTTTTAATCCTAATGCCCTTCTAGTTTCAACAAATTCCTTGTTAACCTTGTTCTCATCAAATTATTTTCTGTAATCTGCATCAATCTCTTTGACGTATTCTGGGGAAGAGACCTCAATTTGAATGCAGTGTATTGGACTGAATTTCTTTAATTTTTCCCAGTCCTCCGATGCTGAGAAAATCTTGATATAAATGTCACTAGTAGGTTTTACTAGTGGACTATTGCTTTTAAATTCTCTAATTGCTCTGGCAATATCTTGGGGTAGTCCTTGTATTTCCCCAAGGTCTTGGCTTAAATATATTAAATTTGCAGCTCCGATTCTGAAACAGTCTCTGATGATTCTTGGATCCGCTCCTTTGTCAAAGTTAATCCTGGGATATATTCCCGTATGATCTGGAACACATGTTTCTGTCGTTTTGAGATTGTAAACAATCTCTAATAAAGTTCTATATTCTTTTTCATTTTTTGCTAAAAATTCTGTAAGACTCAATTGCAGGTCATACTCCTGCTCATTCTGAGATACCCTGAATTTATATATCCTTTCGGGCATCAATTTTATATTTTCCGCTTTATTGCGGGATTCTTTCTCCGAAGAGATCATATTCTCCGCTGTTAGGCGGGAACTATTTTCTGAAGAAATAGCAGTTTGAAAACTGCTTCTTGCCACTTGGCTACTTTCTTTCTCCGAGGAGATAGTATTCTCAGCTGTAAAGCTGGTCTTAGCAGTTTTAAAGCTGCTTTCTTTTGCCGTCAGGCTT